>JAHZNB010001725.1:0-27154 GCA_027744295.1 Callyntrura guangdongensis
CAGAAAGCAGCTTTATAACAATAAAAGCCCAACAACTCTATAACTCTGCATGTAGCAGGCAGAGAATTTCTAACGCGTTTTGTTTCAAAAAGGCACGTTGGGTATAGGCTGTCTTGTCTAGCCTGAAAGCTAAAAACTCACACAAAGTCACAAAGGGGATTCAAAAAAAAAGCAGGCACAAATTTCCTGAGAAAAGAGTGAACATTCTGAAGTCAAAAGGTACTTGGATAAAAGGAACTCGGAAAAACTACATCTTATTTAAGTGAGTCTTCTCGCATGATACTATATGGAATCTTATAGTTTTAGATCGCAGCATTTCTACTGATGAAATTCACCAATGTACCTATCACTTATGGAGGAGAGTGCTGTTCCTTCAATAAAAATAACATAGTTTTACGCTACCTACATGTATATATATTATGTATAATATGTATATTCAGGATGTTATATGGCTTTCGTTGGGCCTTCTTCCTTGAAAGCAATGCATGAAATTATAATGATGAGCCTATGCTGGAATTATGATAATCCCGTAATCATTGTTCACGTAATTCAGCAGACACGTAATACAGCTAGATAAAGGACTCTATGGTGGGCATGAAAAGGGTTTGTCACCTTCAAATAAATTCCCTTTTTTCTCCTTCCAAAGATATGGTGATGGAACATCTAACCTTCATGAAAGAACTCACACATGATTTCATCATCTCCTGATAGGAGATACCGACAAACTGCAAGTCTACCCTGCTAACACAAATCCAAAGAAAAAAAGATTTTTTTTGCTCAACAGAAAATATAATAATTTTTTTCGTTCTTTTCAAGCTTATATATTATGGGTATATCCTTTAGAAATAGGGTACGTGATACATAATATTAATATGAGCATTATTGTCGTTTCCATTTTTTTCTTTTTTCTATGGTATGAGTTTGACATTTATCATTTTTGGAAAGTACAGCACTCAAAATACCACCAGCATGCAAAACAAGCGGAGAATTTTCCAACTTGCCTGGATATGTGACAAGAGAAAAGGAACAAACACTTGAGTCCAATAAAGCAGCCGCGCAGCAGCCCAAATGAAATTTAACAACGAGTCAGGGCTACAACCACACGTATGTGTATGACTGTGGGCACGCGGTTCATAAAAAACGAGTATTATTGCTTGTACTTTTGCCACTTTTTGTGCAGATGCAAATATAGTATGAGCAAAAAAATCGTGGCTATAATCAGACGTGTGCAATTTCATTTCACACGTGATGACAAAATGACAATGTAACTGTGGGAGAGGAGATACGTCTTTCTATTCACTCTGCAAATCAAAGCCCAAAGAATAAAATGGTGGAGAACAACGCCATGTCGCATTACAAAAGAACAAAAAAAAACTTTCTTTTTGTACTTTGTTACCATTGTGTTTTGTGCTGTATAGAAATCAAGTTTTTAAATAAAATATAATACCACACACCACACTCGTGGAAATAGGGATGTTGGGGTGTGTATTGTTTGTTCCGTGCAGTTGTATGTGTATACATAGCGTTGAACGCGACATTTGGCAAACATTACTTTCAGCCGTCTACTTTTGCCTTTCATTATTACTTACTTGGCTGAGCTGATTACAGTTTGATGTTGGTCCGACTGAAGAATGTTTTGAAGATGGGAAACAACGGAATCTTCGTAGTGAGCTATTTGTGGTTTTTGCTGCTCCAAACTGTGAATGCCAACGCTGCAAGCGGCAGGTTTGAGTAGAACGCCTCTTTCGAATGTCATTATACTCCATCTAGATACGTAGAAATTATTAAATTAAATTTTAGGACAATAGAGAACGTCTACGTGCGACATACTTATGTTTTTGTGGTAAACTGAAAACAAAGTTACAGTTTAGTTGAACTGAACAGAGATATGGAACTTATGGACGGGTAGCACTAACAATAAGTAAAATGTGAAACAAATGTCGCTGTGTGCCGCGGTGCTAGATAAACTTATTAGCAGTGTGTATGGTGTAAATACCTGTCAAGCATTTTTGTGGTTGCCGTTTCATACTTTTCCAGAAGATGTGCTAGGTTAGTATCATCATCGCAGGAAGCGCCCCAGCCCAAAACTCTGGCCAAGTCGTTACCCGTTCCCAATGGTAAAACCCCTACTTGACACTGCCTCTGTAAAATTAAATACACAATGTTGTCGACATTTATATGAATATACTGTTGTAATTTGTTGTCAACAAAGAGTCGTGAACAACAGTCATCGACTAACAAAATGAATAAAAGCTCTTGATATGGAAGTAAATACACGTACATGCATATCGAGTTTGTCGATCTCGCTCATCCAATCAGTAAAAGAGTATTTTTCAAACATAACGCGCT
The DNA here is from genome assembly GCA_027744295.1 of Callyntrura guangdongensis. Lineage (NCBI taxonomy): Eukaryota > Metazoa > Arthropoda > Collembola > Entomobryomorpha > Paronellidae > Callyntrura > Callyntrura guangdongensis. The sequence continues at coordinate 2,350 of JAHZNB010001725.1, forward strand.
ATTTTTCACACTTTTAAAAGATTGGAAAATACAACGTGAAACGTGAGAGAGACTACATGATGCTGATAAAAAAAAGAAACGTAAAAGTGAGTGATATTGGGAAACAGTAAAGAAAGCAAAACAGAATTTCAATGAAAGCAGGCACGTATGTACACTATACGTATGAAGCAACAAAACAGCTTGCGCGGTGCAAAAACAAACTACGAAACAGTACAGAGTATTCACGGGACATTTTTACCTTAGCACGGAGCCACAGGTTTTTTCACAGACATCACATTTTGCAGATACTGGCAAATTTCCCTCGAGCCACTGGTGCGGAAGGGAAAGCGTCTGAAAGTGTAATATCAATTTTATTTTCTGTAATGTCATTTTTCTATCACACATATAGTACATGTAGGTGGACACACATTTATGATTATACAGAGCGTCGCACTGTTCCATATTATCAGTGATCTGAGTACATGTCTAAGAGTCAACATGATTTGTTCATAAAAGAGCTTGAAGAAAAACGGAAGAAATAACGACATGTCATAAATTTATGTACATAGCATTAGACACAGCTCACTGTTTTCTCGATAACGCATGAAGCCATGAACTCAACAAAAATGATAAATTGCACGGCACGAACAATAATTTCAACTTACTCCATCTGACTCCTCGATGATATCTTTTCCCATAGAAGCGAGCGTGGTCCATTTGCAGTTGGTGTGAGCCTTTGAAGCACACTTTTTGTGAGCTTTAAACTTGCAGATTTCACAACTAAGTCCATGTGATGTCACTCCTGAAACAAAGCCAAAATGGCTATCATCATTTGTGCGCAACAGAGCGGTGTGAGTACATGAAATGAAGCAGCAGCCAAACAACATCTATATGCGGATTAGTTTTATGGTCCTTTATCGACAGCACACAACATTACCAAAATGTCGAGTATTATTTGTACACATCTCCACAAAAGATGTAGTGCATATTTTCATGGACGCATTCTGAACCAAGCTTTCGTAACCCGATAATTGACATAGCTTAATGTATAGTAGGTAGTCTGTTTGTTATGCTTTCAAATTTTATGGCAGCTCATGCGATATAAACGTCCTTGTGAAATCACCTTTGACCATAGTGGATCGGAGGAATGAAATCAAAACGAAACGAACCACTGAGACTGTTTGAGTTTTCAATCTGCCCACTCTCTCACACAAGTCACATAACATTTTATGAAAGTTATATAGTTGGTTCAGATTTCGTTGGGGTATAAGCATGCATCCGCCGAGATACGGACTGGAATTGGGGCAACACCAGACAGCATGGGTGAGTTACATTTGCAAAATATGCTGTACAATGTACAAACGCTTGTGACAGTTACACCCACAGAGTTGATTAATATCATTAATAATACATACCTGACAGTAATTCAATTTTCAATAACTTACCACAGAGCTGTTCCCGACAAATGTTACAGTATGACGGCCGGGCATGCGATGTGGCATACCAGATGTGAACCATGAGTAACTGCGAATGGTCCCCCGTCTGTAAAACACCAATGATTATACATTATTTCCATAAATGATGTCTGCTAACTTAAAAACATATACTAAAGAAGGACATCCCAATCCCCGTACTGAAGTTGACGTGCGACGTAAATTGAATATACCTAAACGAGGTAAAAATTTCACGTAGGTACACTCAAAATACGTCACGTTAGTTTGTTCGCTTGCCAGAACTCACGGCTGTTACACACACAAGTGTATCTAGCCTCGCTGTTGCTGAACTAATTCAACTTTGTAGCCAACGTAAATAACACAGAAAGTAGGGAAAGAATTTATCAAGTAATCGAATGAAATTTACCTCGAAAAAGCTGGCATTACTGGCAGTTCGGATACTGTGAATCCATTCTTCCATTGCCGGTCGACTATCTGCAGCTAAGATTAGAATACGATCACGCGTAATCACCTAGATGGAAAAAAGAAAAGATGCAAAAACAAGATAATGGCATGACATTAGAGAGCAGAAAATACACGGGCCGTAACACGACGGCTCTTGAGCAAGACAAGGACAGACGCCATTATAAATACTACGTAAAAAATCGACTCCATTTGAATTTGTCGTAGATATAGTGGGCAAATGCGTGTAAGTTTTTGTTGCCGTTTTATCCGGTTCAATCATTCAGTGCCGTATCTTATGGTAAAGTCTCTACGAACAAAATAAAAGTCTGGTAAACTGTAGTCACATCCGTTCTGTATTGGCGTCAAACTAGTCAAACTATCAATAATGCTGACTATAGGTGTATCAAATGCCATAAAGCTTAATGGTAATGATGATGAAGTAAATTTTGACCTTACCTGGAGGCCACAGTTGTCAACTAATTTGGCTCAAATTTTGTATACTCATACAAGTGCCTATGAGGTACCTGTGTACCAAATTTGAGCCATAGCTGTTATGTTAATTCGAGTCTTTTGAGATTAGTGAAAACCCCATCTCAAACGGATTTACCGTTTCGGAATTTTTATGATTCGATCCTCTGTTTAACCCCAAGGGGTTAACCCCAATGCCCATCTTCGAACTCGACCGAATCATGGTCTATACCCATCGATTGGCGAAAACAGAATTTTAAAAGTACTTTCCCTTCAAGGGTTGTGCGCACGGCCTGACACGATGGAGGAAAATTATATAGTCACAGGATGTGACTAAATAATGCACAACGTATGGAAACTTATGTGGTTAGGTATATATCGCTCGTGTATGTACTTTGCAAGTACAATTCTTCCTTTTATTATAGCCACGCGGAGAAAAAAATAGCTCTGATGTTGTTGGACTTAAAAGTTGGGCTTTACCGGCTAACGAAATGGACGAGTTTGCCATTTGAAAGGCTATTGAGTTAGCGAGCGAAAGTGATGGCGTTTTCTATTTCGCACTAGTTACTATTACCATACGGCAATACAATATAGACATAGGCACGTAGTATGTTCTTGTCTACCAACCCTTTTACAATATTGATACATCGTGAGCACTACGAAGACACCAAAAAAATGGGACTATTTAAGATAGTGTAGAAAGCGAAGAAGGAAGTGTGTGTGCATGTGAAGCAAGTAGCGTGCTGCACACCGCGAGGCATTGTGTGGCTCAGAGGAGGGTATGTCTACATGCCAAAAAACTCTTAAAAATAAAAAATAAGCACCTTTAGTTTTGCAGATCAGTTTAATGGACGTCCAAGTAAAGCCTTTTCCTACTGGCACTGGCACTTACCACAAAACCAACGTACCACCTTCTCTCGAAGGATAAAGTCAAGGCGAAGATAGAACTCAATTTATCTAATGCGACCTTCGTAAATGCTTTTCTTCGAGAGTTTCTTAAGAGGGAAAAGTTTGTATCCCAAAGTAAAACTCGGCAGACTGATTCCAGGAAATTATTTAAAATTAACCTCAGTAAAAACATGGCAAATATTTTTTCCGCTCTGTTCATTTACCTTTTTCCGCTGGAGAGAGAACGAGAGAGAGAGAGAAGCAGCCGGGTTGACACCGGAGAAAAACTACTACCAACAAGAAAGTAGGCAAGTTTTACTCGACTGACTCGAAATGACAACAAACAACTGACGTAAAGCTCTTTCGCTAACGCAAAACAGGCTGATACAAAGTTAAAAAACAGTTCAAAGTATGCCACCACCAGCAAATGATAATATAAACTAAATAATTCGTAAATCATTGCTTTTTAGATGTTCCTGATTTTAGTGCTATTAGCTCTTAAAATGGGACAATCTCATTCTGTGCTTTGAAGCGTGGCTTTGGAATTACCTTCTCAACTAATCATACAAGTTTTAGAACGATAGAAGTATTCATAGTTTTATTTCTCTAGGAATGCTCATCCTATCATGACCAAAACGGAAGCTCCCTCAGGGTAACCGCATATACGTCAGCCGGGTGTATGTTTCTATATGTGTGAATATCAGACAGGAAAGTAGCATGAATGATGACGATGACGGCAGCAGTAAGTAGTCTTTGTATCAGGCATTTCTTCTTGTATCTGTATACACTGCTGCCTCTGGTAGAAAGTCATCCCCTTGTCTTTTCCATATTCCATAAGTCATTATCATAAATTAACTCACACGAAACTCCCAAACTAAAAAGTTGTAAGTAGGCACCTTCATGCACACACACACACACACATCACGGATACACCATCCTTGGACAGCTATCGTCTCACCAAGTGGTAAAGTGAAGCAAACTTGAGCAAAAACATTAGACCGGGGCCAGGACCTCGTTCTCTTACATTTCCATATTCCCTACTGTTACTCCCTTCTTTTGGAGCCCTATAAAGCAAATATTTCTACCCAGATACAATATGCACGTGCCATAATGCTGTAAAGGAATATTTTATGCATCAACTGATATAACACAAGCTAGAGCTGTACAGCGTGTGTGCATCAGTAAAACCACATTTATATAACCCTCGAGGGGCGGATAAATTACGACAGGGTTTGATTACACGGTGTATATTATCTCTGCTGACTTTTACTCTTTTGGAACATACGTTCCTTTCTCTTTTTCGTCTGAAATTTTCTTTCTGTTTCAATCTTAAACACTTGAAACGCCAAATGTAAGACCTATTTTTGCCATTTGTTTTTTGTAAAAGTAAGGTATCATTCTGCCGACTACGGCAAGCTCCCGTTGGGTAATCTGTCCTCCAATATTTATGGACGATGGCATGTTTCCTCTGTACTATACTGTCGTCGTGTTCCTCTTTTTCTTTGACTTGAGGTGATGGTGGATGGATACCGGATACTAACGGGCCGTAATATGAGCACGAAAAAAATACCATGGCTTTCTTTCACTGCCACCAGAGTAAACCACAAATTTCGGAAATGTAATGTTGACCATATGAAGTCCTAAGTATTATGCACCTATCTTATTATTATATTAATATACCTAGATACTTACGTGTAGTAGTAGGCATCTACAGAAAGGTTGTATGCACGTTTGTCGTTGGATGAAAGTGAGTTTTAGATTTACAAAAAGTTTCCTCCCAGTGAGGCATCTACCGCTTGCAACAAACTCCTGTACAGCTTGTCTTGCTCCCTTTTTCTTTGTACAGTCATGCTATTTACGAAGATTTCATTTCTTCACATTATTTGTGTTTACTTAACAGATTCGTTCGGGGTAACTGGAAAAGAAATACACGAAAATAGCGTGTAATATCGTGTTACTTATTTATGTTTCTGTGAAAAAAACAAGGCGTATACACACTTGCACGAGTCGCACATGTATTTTTCGGTGGAATAGCGTTAATAAAAATAATAATCTATACATCAAGGTTTCCGTTTATATTTATCCGGATATTTAGAGAGGGCTCACCTTTTATCCGTGTTTGCAACCTAATACTTTTCAAGGGATTCATTATTAAATATTAGAAAATACGCGCTGTACTGAAAAGTCTGACATTATTGCAGCCACCAGAAGGTATACCGTAATTTGACATACAACATTCTACGTTATTACGTGATGGAGTAGCTTCTTTCTTTTCATCTATGTTTACAAACACGAGGATATGAGAGCGAGCGAAGAGGCTGAAAGTCACTGAACTGTAAGGCGTTTTATGAGTCTTACTGTCAGTTTCACTTTCCTGGCAATAAGGAAGAAGACAAAACCTTGTTCGCGTCACAAAGTTAACGTAATAAGAACCACCAGTGCCACCACTGTCACCGTTAGAAGACGCTTATTATCTTATAATGCATGTGGCCCAGCAGTAAATACAGATTCGGGGGTTCATTGATTAACACACGAGTCACGAATGACGCCACAGAGAGCAGCCTTTCTTGTTGTGGTGCAGCGTTTCCGTTCTAAGACTATTTTTTTCTTCTGCAGCGGGATCCTACAGAAACGAAACTGAAGTATTTGTGTATACTATGCGGCTTCATAGAACTGAGTACACGTCTGAGTTTTAAAACCTAGCTAAACCGATGTTATTTGCTCTTTGTTTTGTTGCTGCCTGATTCTCATGGCTTGTTAAGCATAATAAAATGTGGAGTAGTAAAACCGATGTTATTTGCCCTTTGTTTTGTTGCTGCCTGATTCTCATGGCTTGTTAAGCATAATAAAATGTGGAGTAGTAAATAGTAATAACTGCCATTTTTCATCTCATTACTGTTTTACTTGTGCCGAGAGCACACAGTAACTACATTATTTGTTAGGCACGTCTGTTTATAGGGACACAGATATACTGGAAGGATATTGTCTTGATATTAAAGTTGTACTAAAAAACATGCTTTTTTCATTTAAGAAAAGTATATTTGCCAAAAGCAGGGTACAACTTAAAGTGCTTATTTACACAATGCAGAGAGAATACAGGAAAAAACGTTTTTGGCTGGCTTTCACTACTCTGAACTCTATTATGGATCTGGGTAATCCGATTTAGCCTTTTCTTGTGAATACTTTTCAATTTTCTTTAACATAAACATAGGTAAGGTAAGAAATATAATATATAGTAACAGTTTCACAGGAGAGTATTCAAAACCATTTACGGGAAAAGACAAAAATGTATAACAATCTCAAATGCTACAGTCATTATATTCTATTGGTTTTGAGGCACATCATTTCTGAATTTCATACACAATTCATTTCATAACCAAATTCAATTAAAAACTCAATTAAAAAATAATACTGCAACAATTTTGGTAACAGAGTAAACTTTATTCAAGTTGGAAAAGGAAAGTGGCAGACATTCAATTGGGGCGTTGTGATCTGCAGTTTACAATTTAGCTCGGTCTATAAAAGTAGAAACAACGCAAGAAATTCGTTTGCCGAATACTAAGCAAATCATTGTGACTCGATAATTGAGAATTGTGAAATCTAAAGAGTGTTTATTTATACTGCTATCAAGCAAATAATTCGTGTTGAATTTTCAGTATTTGTTTACGTCATAATTAATGACATGGTATACATATTTTGACGGCATGTTCTATTAACACAGTTCCCATATTTAAAACCTTCTAAACAATTCCGATTCCGATGACGCCAATAGGTTGAAAACTATTTAAAACAGTTTTACTACATACAACTACACACTAAATCTTAATCGTTTTTCGTCTTGTTGTAGCAGAGGGACACCTGCACATGGAATTATATTGATAAATATCTTGATGATACGTAATCTAGACATGTTTTGGATTAGAATGGCATGTATCCAAGAAAAACAAAGAAATGTCTTAAAACACATGTACACACGATACTTGTAATACATGTTTCGACTGCAATGATTTTGGTGACGGAAGCTGGTTTCGTTTCGACTCATTCCACCATCAAGCAAGCCTAAAGCTGTTTGTGAGAGAGATAATCTTTTCATCTTTTCATCTGAGACTTTGCACGCATGAGTAGTTAGTTATATGATGTGGTTTGTCGTCTGAAGATGCAAACAGAAAAAAATATGCATGCTGTACAAAATTGTACTTTCAAAAAATTGCGATTTTCTGGAATTATACATGTGTATATATTCATCTTATGTTTGTATAACATCGATTGCAATCATAGTGTAAAGGGAAACCCCCAACAGTAAGCGTTTTTCACCACTTTTATTTAAACTGAAAAAGAAATCGACCGTGACGTGGCGAAGCAAAACACAATGCCAAACCGTAACGTTATTTGACATTCGTTAGGCAGATGACCGACATAGTTTTCATAACAGATATAGTAAAAAGTAAAATACTAAAAATAACCAAAACGAAACTTCACAATGTGATATATAGTACGAGGTACTGATAAACTTTGAAATATGTACGGAGAGATGCCAAAAACCTGATAAACCCCCAGGCAAAGAAATGTACTACAGCCAGTAACACACACAATATTGCTGTTGCAACCAAAAACAGAGATTTTGCGTCTAAGCATACGCCATACGCCATGATATTTTCTCCCTAAATCCAGCTTGAAGCACAGAAATCTAGAAAGTCATCGAATATAAAGGGACTACTATTACTGTTTACGATAAAACCACACCACGACAGGAAAAGTTTGTTGGTTTGTTAAATTACCTACGTATATATACATACACATGTATAATTACATCTCTAGACAAAATATTATAGTTTCTACCCAATAAATACCCTCGATTTAGCGTTAGCATTCATTTATCCTTGATTACCTCTACAAAAGGTGCTAATTTACCAAAGAGATGAAAACCCATATAAATAATTCCAGACGCCACTGGCATAAGTATCAGAGGGAAAAATGAGTGTGGGGGAATTATATATTTAATTTACTGTAAGTTTATAGACTTGGTGAAAAGATTGAAGCTTTTCCCTAGTCTAATGGCTCAAAGCAAGCCTGTCTACATATATTATGTACATAAGCTACTGGCACGGTAGTGGTGCATACCTACACTTTGTTTCCTTTTTCTCCAGAGTCTGGTTCCTGTCCTAATTACAAAAGATTTGGTTTGGTAGAGAAAGAAATTCTCAGAGTACACCAATCCGTGCCAAGAGGAAACATGATCTTCTCCAACGTGCATTATTTATTTATTATATTGTAGATACATCAAGAAGCTCCTCCAGGCTGCACCGTAACTGTATACACAATTTTCCTTGCCACTCGTACTGGCACACAGGCAGCAACCAACCCTATTAGCAATTTTCCGTGAGCTTATTACTGGAGAAAGCAAAAATTAACTTCTTCTTTTCCACTGCTGCTGCACAATCATGCGACTCATGATGATGAAATCACATCAAAAAGAGCCTGGATAAATGAGTGACCAATAACATGGTCCCTTGGCTTCGAGCCAGAGTGACATGACATATCACGTCTACGCCATTTTCCTTTCTTCTTTCTCATCTTAAACAGCCAAGATGTTAACAGTGTAGCTGCTCGTACAAGTTTCTACATATAAAATGCAATTCGCGTTCAGAGAAGTAATCAAATAATATCAATAGAGAACAGTAGTTTCTAGTTCACATAAAGAGGAAGGACCATACGAGCCAAGTACATATACAACGACAAGCTATTAGAAGTAACAAGACAGAGAGAACTCACAGAGGAAACTACTTTCTTATTCTTGTTGGCCACTCAGCTTACCCCAGATGATGTTGAAAATGAACCTGCAACAAAGACAACTGCACTCGGAAGATTGAGCTTTGTGGAGAAAGCACATTTACACCATTTTACGTGAAAGCTTTACGTTTGCTCGTGTACATATTTTACTTATACCATTTGCGTTTAGCATAAACTCAGCCAAAATACTTCCACAGATAACTTTCACAACTTTGTCTTTTCTGCTAGATAGGCACGATTTACACATGAAAAGGAAGATGGCCGAGTGGATAGGTACTCGTTTTATGGTAGCAAACTTGATAGCATAATCACATGCCGTATGAGCATTTCTTCAAGAAATATATTTCATATGCTGTGTGTGTGTGGCCCAACCAACAGGAACAGACACATGCTACGGAGAACGGAACATGGGCAAAAATCGCATTGTATCATAAATTTAAGGATGATGTATGGCGATTAATTTCATTGTATGTACATTTCTCTCTATGTTTAGGTATATGCTTTGTAGCGTATCAAGTTCATAAGTCATGTCCTGCATTTATGAGGAGCTTTGTAGTATTATTATAAAAGCGCTCAATTTCTTGTCTCTACTTTAAACTAGTGAAAAGAAAACGTTGGCAAAAATGAAAGTTTTAACGAAAGGAAGGAAAACAGTCGGAAAGTGAAAGTTATCCTACTTATTTGTTCTAAAAAAGAGCAAACGCCAGCAAGCACAGTAATATTATTATATGGCAGGTTTTATTGCATTGGATAAAACAGTCTATTCTGGTTTCGTCCCCTCACGACTTGTTTCTTTCCCTATTGAGCTTAAATTACTTCATTAGTAAAAGTGCACATATTTATGTTTTTCATTTTTGTTCCAAAAAACTCCCAAAGTGATACTGGTAATATCCCACCGACAATTTTGATGGATGGGTAACGTCGATGATAAAATGGCTAGAGTTACAAACCATTATTATATCTGACTTGCACATTCATAAGGAGTAAAATGATGGACGATGTGTGTACTGTGTAGCTTCCTAAGATTAGAGTATGTTTTCCTTTGAAACTTTTTCGATGCTATTTTGGCAAGTTTGTGTTTCTAAATAAAATGGAAAAATGAATAGACGGGAAAATCTCATTAAGTTTGGATGTACCAACAACACAACGCGTCCCTAAAAAACTGTTGATAGTACACACACTTGTTTTCAAAAATGTTTATCCCATGCAGCCTTTTCTTCTCTATGTTTTTCACTGAAAGGAAACCACTAGACTTTTTTTATTTACCAAAAACTAAAGCATAATGGTTGTACGTTGTTGCTGTTCGTTGATGTGTTGAAAACTGAAACTGTTCTACGGGAAAAAGAATGGCTCGTCGTAAAAACAAAACGCTTCCTGGCGAATACAGTGTAGTACCAACAACATTTAGATATCTAGTGTTATATTTTTGTTCAAGAGGGAGAAACCAAATTAGAAGTATTCCCAAAAGAACCAAAAGATGCAAAAACGCTCCGTCATTTGTCTCCTGGTAAAAAAGTGACTGTTTTAAAAGAACTACTACTTCTCCGAGACAAGTTGAATAAGTCACATGAAAGTTTCAATTCCTCTTTCGAGCATTTTACTACTACTACAACTACAATAAGCGGCTGACGACGGCAATATTCTGTACATAAAAAGTCGAGACGGTGAGTTGTGTGTAAGAAAGTGGTGTCTCTAGATACTAAAAAAACAACCAACTATAAATATATACATATATATTAACGGTACACCTAGGAACATATACATGTATCCAACACAAGTTGTGTTACACAACTTTCCTCTTCAGTTTCGATTCATTATTTGAAAATGGTGTGGTAAAAAAATTGTTGCCTTTACTCTTCAAAACCGCCGTGTTTGTGCCAAGCACGAGCCAACGAGATAGTTTTTTTTACAACAACGCCACACAGTTCTCGTTGTCATCATCATGATCTAATATTAGAGAAATATAAACAGTTGACACTATAGTAAGTAGTCAGTAGGGTATATGCGGCATAAAGCTTAACAAAAAGTGCCTCGGTCGCTTTGTTTGATGATATCGTTAAACAGAAGAGAGTATTTGTTGTCGGTGATGATGATGTATTTTCCAAGGATCACCGAGTCATCACCATTTTCACGTTCCTCGTTTCTGTACTTTACTAGTACCACTTCATCATCGCCGCGCTCAAGGCTTGCACAATGTACTTAAGGCAAAGGTACGAAATAGAGTTCAATTTTCCCCAGATCAATTTGCTCAAATGCTTCGATGCAATCATTTGGTCAACTAACTACTTACCAAACCATATATCATACACGACTATACGACGACAATGGAATCCCTCCCCTAGCCAAAAAGGAAAAAGAAACTTAGGTAATTTTCCATTTTATTTAAGCAACAAACAACTACGCTTATAGACTATATAGGTGGATTGTTTGAAGTATAGGAAGATGTAGTCACTTAAGGTAAATAAGAATTAAACCCTCTGAGTTTATGTTCTGCAAATCCGGCTTCTCTGAGAAGGGATCTAGAAAATGCCACCACGCTCACGAGTTTACTGTCTAGACACCGCCATGCTGCTACTACTACTAAGCCTTATTTGAAACAGGGAGTGTTTTAAAGGCTAAATTTCTCCATTCTAACTGCTGTATAATGAAGGTACATTTTACGATACAAGTGGCACACGGGGTGTACGTGACTTTCCTAAATGCCTAAATGCTTCGTTTTTCGTCAAAAAATCCAAAATGCAATTTATTTTGTTGAAGTTTTAACATTTCGTTTACTAAAATACAAATTGAATTATTCAACGGATATCCCACGATGATGATGTAGTATGAGGAGGTGAGAATGTTAGGGCTTTGCTGCACTCCCCCAAGCTATTTCTGCAGGTAATAACAATAATAAGGAACTCGTAGAGATGTGAAAAGTGAAAATGATTTGCATTTGATGGAATCAAAATGTAATCATCCTACTACACACTACCTTCTCTAAAAGTCTGACAATGGTCCAGAGGGTGAAAGCTTTCAATCAGGAAAACCCGTATTGTATACACTGGAAAAATGATTTATTTTCCTCTCTACTACAGAAATGGGATGAAACCTCGGTAATAATATTTCCAGAACAAAATTACTAGGTCTGTTACTTGTGACACTGCGTATTTTTCTGGGAAAATACTAAAGTATACACTGGGAATTTATTAAAGTTATACAGACAGTACATGGGACTATCCACTAGAAGCCTAGGGCGACATTTACAAAAGGGAGAAACCCAATACAAATTCAATGTCAGTTTAATGGCTAACTAACCAAAGTTTTTTGAAGTGCAAGCAATTTTTCTCATAACTCTTATCATTTCAAACGAATAGCTGTGAATTGGAGATTGGTGAATAATGGATAAATGAATAAAATGAACGTTACGTCAGTTCAGTTAAAAAAGGTCAGAATTTTGTCTATGCATGGTAAATTCAATCGGACTCCAAGGAAGTTTTTTTTAAAGAATATGGACAAGCATTCTAAATAAGCAAAAGCGACATAAAAGAAGCCCATGGCGAAAGGTGTAAAGTTTTTCGAGTTAATACCTAAACAACTACTCACACCTACGCATGAACATGGCAAAGAGCTATCCATATATATAATGATATCTCTACAGTATGCATATTAAACCGTGATGTTTGTCAGTAGTATGTCACGGTATGTCACAGTTGGATGTTGGCAGCTAGCATAGCATCAAACTTACCTAAAAAACTTGATTTTATCATCACGAGTGACGACTTCTTTTTCTCTTCTCAATTAGTATACAACTTTATCTCGATTCTCGCTATGTACTCTACTCATGGAAAAAAATATGCCATAATAAGGTAGACAGGTAAAATCAACAAACTCCACTTGGGAAAAATTGTGCTCAAAGGCTGTAAATATACGCACATTTATGTACAAACTACAAAGTGAAAGTTCGTGCAACGCATAAGCTGATTTTCAGAAAATCATACTGATTGCTTCTTCAGTCCCAAATCCCAAATTTCATCTGTATCTACAGAGTACTCGAGAGTACTATTTATCATTACTATGAGTATAAGAAACTTACGTAAAAGTTCAACGGAAATTGCTGAAGGCTTGAAATAATTTTTTGGTGAGCAATTACTATTGTTCATTCTGGCATAAAATACTACATTAAATCGCTTTATTCGGAATAATATATTTCATTTCATCAGCCTAAAACATTTTTAGGCATTAACAGTAAGTATGTAGATAAAAAGATCTTTCGTTGAAAAGGAAGAAAGGTACTTAGAATTCCTTCTAATAATCGGTAGTAGTAAAACTTATGTCTGACAACATTTGCCCACGTATAATTCAAGCATTTATGAGGAATCCACACAGCTACCTTGGATCTAATAAGCTTTGCATGGCATCCTTACATGATTGTATGTTACGTAAACAGCGAATATAAGTGGGAATTTATTCTTACCTGAAAGCAGTGCTTAAATGTTTTTGAAGAACTTTCCGCGATAGTTAAGTCACTTAGGTCGATTTCATCAAATATCTGGGCCTGGAAGCAAAAAAAATTACATCGAATAAAATTTATGTTTATATACTGATGTATATTATGTTTAGAATAAAAAATAATGAAAATTGTGATTATCGGTGTCACATGTGATATAAATACTTGTATTTATACATATTTTGTCCTGAAGAAGAATTTAGAATAAATTCAAAAGTTTGACTGATAACATCTAACATTTTTCTTTTATTTCCTCTCACAATCCCGTGTTTTACCTTTCATAAGAATTCATAGGATTTTTTATGAAAATGCTATTTAAAAACACGTTCAGTCAATCCAGTCAATGCATTAGAATCGAATGTCAAACTTTCACTTACTGTTTTAATTGGCACAAGTTGTATTACACAACAATGTCATCTTTTTATTCATTTTTCGTAAGACAAAAAATGCAAAGGCCATTCTAATCACATTCAGGTTCGATCCAATTGAATGACAATAATATATAGATAGGCAGTGTACCAGTGGATTCATAAAAATATTGCTTGGTTAGTAATAGTAATACTCCTATCATCATAAGGGTAATGTGTGACCTTTTTGTTCATCGTGAACGAACCCAATTAGAGACAAACACATATGCAGTGGATGCATGCACTTATTATTTACCAAAGAAGACGTATTTGGGTTTATTTGATACTCTATACCACTGGACAGGTTTACGTTTTCATAAAGAAGCTTTCATTACTTAATAAACCATGGAATGGAGTGGCCAACTTTCTCAAAATAACGGTTTCCCCTATTATGCTTAGCAAGTAAAGTGGAAACGCATTAGTAAATGGAATTTGTATGTGTATGTTATGTACTCATTTTTCCCGGAAGTAATGAAAAGTTAAGACGACTGACTCATACTCGTATAGCGAAGAGAACAATAAAGATGCTTGTTAACGGGTGGTGGTGGTAGTAGTTGTAGTAATGCAATCAATTGTATGAATACGGACGGAGTATGTCTTTGTTCGGGAATATATTATACGAACGAAAGCCGTATCTGTTTGCTTTCTTTGTAACTTTTTTGACTGTCTTTCCTTTCCCGACATACTTCTGAAATACAACTTTTTACTGTACAGTATTATCCACATCTGTTATGTTCCAACAAACAGCGCGTCTATATCTTCCTGCTAGCTTTAAGTTTTTCAATGTTTCTCTTTTCTATTGTTTTTTGACTAACTTAAGGATAATAATTTCTTGTACAGACTGGGAACATCTGTTGTGTACTGTACTGTTGTAAATATTCGGGGGTCTGTTTGATTGACATATAGTTCGTTAGTTGAGTTGAGCATGTATACACAAGAAAATAGTATACTCATTGATAGTATAAAATTGACAAAAAACTTTTTTTGGAGAAACACAGGTTGCTTCATCGACTTCTGGGTATGTGGAATTCTTTTCCGGAGCAAACTCCACATTATGAATCATGCTTTCACAAGGAGCTAAAAGAAACTGCAAACGTTGACGTACCGCGTCATTGATCACTCTGGAAAGAAATATGTATTTGAAAAATTATTGCCAGCGTTTTTCCTCTCTAATCTGAAAAATTGGTAAAGAGGTCTTTGTAAAAGATTACTACTGGGATTTCAGTTTCCCGACAAGAATAATTTACAGCATGAAAAAATATTTGTAAGAAAACACCTTATGGGGAAATTGAAATAGGTTTCATTCCTGAAACGACGTCAGTCCGGTTCGTTTAATTAAAATTGTGATAAGTGTTTTTGTGATACGGTGCGGCAATAAACCGGGGACCCTTGTAGATGCTGCCTAGGCGCTGATCATTTAAAAAATGTAAAATATGATCAACCTAGTAAGTTTTATGAGGAATCCGATGCATTTTTCAGAATTGAAAAATCTTGTATTGTTTCGGAATTACAGCATGTCAAAGATGGCATGTTTTCAAGATTTTTGAAAAGCACACGTTGGTTACTGTTTGTAGAAAAGTTTCTGTTCATGTTGTCGTACATGACGTCACATCGAAAATAGAGTTGGACCACGTATGGAATTGCAACTTTAGTCCAAACCAGCCTTTACCGGCATATTTGGCGTACAAATGTTACAAAATATTGCAAAAATTCCATAAGTGGCCCAAGTCTATTTTCGTTGTGACGTCATGTACGACAACATGGACAGAAACTTTTCTACAGACAATATTTATGATGATTTTATGGTAAGGTAAAGCCTTCAATTTAATCTAAAAATGATTTCATTCCAGTGTTTGAAATGACTAATCCAATGCATTTATCCGAATAAAAATCTGACATTGGGTTCAGGAGTTACAGCATGTCAAAGTTCATCATTTCCTCGGATTTAGGTATCAACAATTTTTGGACAATGTGCCATAGTGAGGTATTGTACATTGCAACCAAAATCGGTTGACAAATTGTCATAAAAAGACAAATATAAAAAAAAAAATCCTCGGTAACCACCAAACATTTCTGTAACTTTTATTAGCATAATAATTACTAAAAATGTCTGTCTGTCCAAACAAAATTCTGGACATAGAGGACACTTCTTGAAAGCTCATGAAAGCTCTACCAAGCTTACCATGCCTTCCAACTTGGTTACATCCAGGTAACAATTTGTTTATTACGAGAAAAATTTTGTTTTTTTTATATTTGTCTTTTCATGACAATTTGTCAACCGATTTTGGTTGCAATGTACATTAGCGAAACCAACGTTTCCATGTGACTAATGTAACAAATTACAGTTTGGTTTTTTACTACGATAAACCACGAACCGTACGTAAAACAAAATAAATCGAAAAGTGGTCTGAATTTGTGCGTCTTTTGAATACATTTGCGTAAACGCTAATATTTTTCCCTGCAGCAAATAAGCCAGATGTAACAAAATTTTACGATATGATTTACTATTAATCGTTAAAACTACAAATATGATGCAATTCTACACTCCTGATTTAGAGATTCTTCTGTACTTACTCGATATGAGAACCTTATGGCTATATTACAATTGTCAATTGGGGTTGAAAATTTAATCTTACGTGTAACCCCACCCGCTGTGTTTTTTTCGCGGTTGATAATTGACAGAAACAAAAAACAACCCGTGATCCGACAGTTCAATCGTTAGTGAGCAACAAAAATATGACACACACCCAAGTTGGAGACAGAAGTCGGATGCCAAACCGTTATCGATTTCATGTTGATGGAAATCGGGCAAACAAAGCTCAGACTGAGTGCCTTGTCTTGTGAAACAAGCAGTATACATTCAAATACTTAAGGTAACAATATCAACGCTTAAAACTGACATCGCACATTTAAAGCGATGCAGAAAGCAGGAGGCAGGAAAAGCAGGAAAATAAAACTGACGAAGTAGAGAAGAGTGGAAGTAAAAAAGCTAAAGGAAAAATGGAAGCTTCCGGGTGATCCCGCTCCTGGATACAAAATGTTATTGAAAATGTTAGCTCGATGCCACTTTCAAAAAATGAACCCTATTCTTGAGAACTGAAAAATTGCTTTTACCGCTCATTACATATCGCCAAAGGGCTATTCTTACCTAAGTTAGCAACTACCGATGTTCTTCCTGAAAATCTAACTGCAGTGGATGGACAAGAGATGTACTGGTATCGACTGGACTACTCCCTATTTCCCTCCATGAGATAAATCGCACTTCATTGGAGAAAAAGATGTACTACAGCCTCAGCTTTGATGAGATGGCCAGACAGCAAATAATTTATGATGGAGATAAAATTATCGGTAAATGTGATTATGGACAACTTTCATCGGAAAAACTCACACTGGCAAAGTTTGCTCGTTTTTGTTTGGTCATTAAAATCAACGGAAGAAAAGCTTTTCCTGTCGCATATATTTTAACTGGGTTAAAGGCAAATGTCATAAATACTCGAGAGTTCCAAAGGAATTGTTTTAAGCATTTACATTGGCTTGAGAGGAATTTTTAGTGCTGTGGAGATTTCAAAGCTATTGAGTTTCATCCTCATTCTCCAGTAGCGGACTATTTCGAGGGAGTTATTGACTTCATTCTTCAACTTTGCTCAACTTCATTGAGTCATTTGTCAGCTTATAATCATTTGTTGATAATGTCTCAGTCTATATAGCTGGTTTAAACTAAACAACTCACTCGATTATACGGAATGTATCACATCTCGAATTGCTGATCAAGACATTCGCATGCGTGACGATTTCCAACAGAAAGGCTTTAAGGAAAGGCTTTTCAAAACATCGGATCTAGTATGTCTGCAAAATTACAGAACGGATTATTGGCTGGTAGGAATCTAATGGAATATTTAGGTTATCGAGAAAGAAAATTGAAATATTGGTGGGAAGTGAATGCGCAGACCACTCTTTTTTAAAAATTACCATAATGGAAAAGCCACCCGTTTACGGAAACGACTGTTTGTCATGCAAAACACGCAACATTGATCGCTAATAGCAGATATTTGCAAAATCTATATAAAAGCCAGACATACATTGCAATGCAAAATTAGCTATTTTAATTCTATTAAAATGTGTATGATTACTGCACAGCTCGATAATTTTGATTGACTGAAGAACTAATTAACTGTGAAAATGTGAACCCTGTTCAGTGTCCGCTGGAGCAAAGGAACTGTTCATGGAAAGCACCTAAAGTAGTAGTTGAAACAATGGCATGTTGAATGCAAGAATAATTATTTTATAATTTAGTTTAAACATTTTTTCAGCTAAAACTGCTTTGCTTCTGCCTTCTATATTATATCTCAAGGGGAAAATGAGTTGTGACATTGACATAGCTTGCATAATTGCATTTTGTTTCGTACCCATTAGACAAGTAACAAAAATGTTAATGGCATGAGATAATGTATGTACTCAATGCAAATTACCCAATAGGCGAGCTGAATTAATCGATCTAATGAGAGTAAAATTTAATTTCCGACGAGTCAACAGTTAGTTTAAAAAATTGTTAAAAGAAATAAAATACTCGGTTGTTTTTACAAGTGAGAAATCGTTTTATTTTTTTAAAAGTCCAATTCAATTTTTCCATCTATAAATTAATAATTTTGGCGCAGCTACCAGGTGACACTAAGGCATACTATGAAAGCATCCAGTACGTGAATGTTGTGCTAAGTTCCAGAAGACAATAAAGTTTCGCATCTCGTGAATCCCATCCGTCCGGACTAGCAGGATCGTTTTTTAGGCTTCCTGGAAATTTTCTTCGGACCGCAGTTCATGGGCTTAGGTTTAGCCACAGATTTTTTGGGTTTCTTCTTGGGTCCACAACTACCATTGGAAGCTGTTCTTTTTACAGGTTTTGGACAGCACCTCGAAGAATACACTGGCTTTGGCTTTGTCGGACCGCAGCTCCTGGGCTTAGATTTAGTGACAGATTTTTTGGGTTTCTTCTTGGGTCCACAACTACCATTGGAACCTGTCCTTTTTACAGGTTTTGGACAACACTTCGAAGAATACACTGGCTTTGGCTTTGTCGGACCGCAGCTCCTGGGCTTAGATTTAGGAACAGGTTTTTTGGGTTTTTTCTTGGGTCCACAACTACCATTGGAACCTCTCCTTTTTACAGGTTTTGGACAGCACTTCGAAGAATATACTGGCTTTGGCTTTTTCGGCGCTGGAGATTTCTTCGGTGGCAAGCAAGGGTTAGACTTCTTCCTTGGCGGTTTTTTTGGCTCATCCGGTTCCGAAGGTCCGCATGCAGGGTGGGACATCCGTTGACCTCTGCGACATTTTCTACGCGTATTTCTTCCCATTTTTTGTCCTGTCGTTTTCACTACTGCGTTTGTAGTCTATTAGTTTTAGCCGCCGAAGTCTGAACTTAAATTAAATAATGAAGGAGTCAACGTATGTGATAGAATTTGTTTCTGTGAAGAGAAATTTTGTTGTATTGATAGCCGAAAAAAATTGTATCTGCTTTAAATACAATAATGTATACACAAAAGTCATATTTCTTTGACGACAAAGTATCAAAACTGGAAAATCGTTGCATTTAGCCATTATCCCATCACATTATTCAAATGAAGTACTATAAAGTACTATGAAGTTTATAGTACTTCATTTCATTATTCACGTTGTCTTACTAATCTTCCTTCCACTTTTCAGTTTTTACTGAATAAAAAGAGAAATAAAGCAGTGAGGAACATAAGATGAAAATGGCGCAAAATATAATTTGTAAATCTTACCGATGTGTATTTAAACTAATCGTGGTCCGTCGTTTTAAATGCCTGACTAGCCTGACATGTGTACATTATCGCGGTAATAATGTAGTAAAAATGATGCAACTACCTGCAAAGAGCTATAATAGCTCTATGTTTATAGTGTCTGGAAGTATGAGAGTGATTGCATGAACACAATCATTATCACCGTGTCTGCTCGCTGATTGGCTCACGTGACCAATTTCAGCCAATCAGCGAGCAGACACGGTGATAATGATNTGAAATTGGTCACGTGAGCCAATCAGCGAGCAGACACGGTGATAATGATTGTGTTCATGCAATCACTCTCATACTTCCAGACACTATACGTCTTTTGAAAAAATAAAATGTTTTCAAGCAACACCTCTTTATCACCAGTCTGAAAGCATGATTAAAAATGAATTATATTTACATTTTGCGACATTGTAAAACACCTATTGTATCAATCTCGAAAAATGCTAGATGAAATTACACGAAGATTGTAAAAGATATGAGCAGAGAAACAAACAATAAAATGGTTTATTAATTATCAGCATATTTTTTGTTTTCATCTTGATATTACAGGGTGGAATCGTGTAACATTTAATCCGGGATCGAAAGCCAGACTTAAGCCTGGATTAAAAGTTAAACGTTTCGGCCTACAAAATCTAAGAAACTACAAGCTCATTTATGGTATCCAATAGGTAAATAGAAGACAAATGAGGTTCACAAAAACTTCACCGCTTTCTTTTTTCATTCTCGTGCGGTCGCGGTCGCCTTTTCGGTTGAAAATCTGGAGGGGGATTTAGGGGGAAAAGGGTTATTTTTTATTTGTCTCACATAGTGAGCAAAGACTCCAATGCTATCGGGATTTGTAAAAATCAGTTTTGGGTGACTTTTTAATGCAGATAGAAACTCCTGATCAGTACTTGTTTTGGCCAGAAGGGATACGCACTAAACTAATGTGATGCGTGGAGGTTTGTGATGATGGCAGTGGTAGTGGCAAATGCCTGCCTGGAATATCATTCGTACTTATGTTTTGTACTTCCGTCAGTTCCATCCAACTCAACACTAGGATCATTTTTTCGTACTGTGTAAAGGTAAACAAGACGCGTGGCCACAGAAAAAATTATAAAATGCCAAAACTATTAATTTTGCCGACTAAAAATTTATATTGCGTTCAAAGATAGTTAAAAATGGCAGTACCAACCATTGCAATTGATTTTGATTGTGAACGAAGTTAATTAACTATGTTATGGCGAGGTTTAAAGAATTCAATAAATGTATTTATGTTAACGATGCGATTTGTTCCATTTGTTCAGTGTATTTGAAAATTTGACTACACCATACTGCAAAATTGTCTAATACCGGTGTTTTTCCTCTCTAAACTGGAAAATTGGTAAACATATCTTTGTAATAGATTACTACTGGGATTTCAGTTTCCTGACAAGAATAATTTACAGCATGAAAAAATATTTGTAAGAAAGCATCTTATGGGAAAATTGAAATAGGTTTCATTCCTGAAACGACCTCAGACCGGTTGATTTAAGAAAAGCGGAGCCATCCGTGAATCTACGACCCTTTGGACATAAAGTGTACTAAAATTGTGATAAGTTTTTTGTGATACGGTGCGGCAATAAATTTATGCCCCTGAGCAAACACTTCCTAAGAACCGAATTCACATTTTACTACATTTCTGCAGAGCAAACATGGCAAAGAAGCACGACGAGCGAAATGATTGCTGAAAAAATTGGGCACTACGTCCTCAGAAAATTGTTTACGGCTACACAACAGTAATATTTCACGCCCAAATTATCGCAGAATAACTGTTCTTCCTCCTGACTAAGCATAAGCATGCTTTTGTAAATAGAAATCGCAGCGCCATTTTCAAAGAGTGTTTGCAAACATAAAAGCCTCTTCAATATATAATAGGATTCTACCGTTGATTCCAATTCCTGGTCAAGTGACTACGTAAAAGTATAACACAGAAGTGTCCCTGGTTTCCCAGATTTTTCTTTCCATTTTATGATTTAGAATGCTTTAGACACCTTCCCCTCCACGACACGAAAATAAACAAACATCACTGAAAGCAATGGTAATTTGAATTGAGATATATTGTAGTATATATCTCAATTGTAATTTGGTGCTTGAAAATCCATAGCTGCCGTTGTCGACCAATTTATTGGAGATTTGTTCCCGACCATAAATACAACCAAACAAAAACTTGCAATAAAGTGTACGCAGTATGGACATCAGTGACGAGGACGGGACGCAAACCCCATGTAGAGGGGTTGAGGTAGTCAAAGAAAAGCACAATAAAATGCTTATATTTAATTTGTAAACACGTGCACGTTGCTGCGTTAGATTAGGAGTAGCACACAGAAGCACATCCACTCATAGCCTGGATGGAATAAAGAAGTTTTACCCTCACAGCAGCGCACGATCCATCGTAGTTTTCCCTGATGGGAAAATACAACGAAATTCTCTTCGAAGAATACTTCACCTCATGCATTTCTACTACTCTCCCAACCGTAAAATCACCCATGGGATTTTCACGATTGCACCTTATCTTCTACTTCGTTACTCTTCTTTTGTCTTTTCTACAAAAGCCCCACTTCATTTATGTGACTTCCTTTCAAAATTAGGAAGGCATCACAAGTGCACGAATCTACTCCAAGTAGAAATAGAATGGAAAGTAAACGACTTGTAGAGGTAGGGTAGGTTGTATTCTGTAGGCATATTATATTCCAACTACAACAAGCGTCTCTCGAACTTAACTTTTTGTATAAAGTAGGTTGTCTATTTGTCACTAGGTTGGCAACAAATCTTTTCGTCGTAGGTAGAGATGCCCAATAACACTTAATACATGAAAAAGGAGAATCTCGTGTTTTTGTAACGATGTATAGCAATGAGACCAACAGCAATCAAATGCTAAACAGGTATTATACGGTTTTATTAAAAATCTTGCAGAAAGATTACAAGTTAGGTCTGATCTGATATAAAAAACCGTAGTCGTGGTCATTACAAGTGTGTACACTGCACATACTTATCTCAGTCGTCATCGTCGTCGCACGAGGAGAGCTTATTGGGTTTTTTATGAGATGCGCGTTCAAACGCCCACTTTTGGAGATGGTACACACAAGTAGAGTCATATGATGCAGAAAATAGAAACATGTTAGTGAAGATTTAGAAGCGCAGATATGCAGGGGAGAAAAGGACGGAAGGAAGAAAGATACGAGGGAAAAAGTTTGAAGAGTAACACAATCGACCGACAACCTGTACTACACACAACTTTTTTGTTTCATTAAAATCATGCGGACGAGGGTGTGAATATATAGTAACAGGCATTGACAGTTTGGCCGGTGTAGCAATGTCAGTCACTAGTCACTACTCACTACTACTAAAGGAACTATACGCAAATACATTATCTATATGAGTGTGAGTACATAAATGTATATTGCACTTATGTTACTCTTTTTATCAAGAAGAGTCGGGTGTTTCGTTTTCTAAGATTATTTTGTTTGTATGTTTGTCCGTTTGTTTGAAAACCACATGATTTTGTTTTAAGATGTGATTGGATAGACTAATTATGGAAAATAAAATAAAAAAATTCTCGGTAATCCCATCCTGTATATGACGCATAAACGTGTATATTTTGTGTCAATGGAGAAAGTCCACCAGTACTAATTGACGTTAAAAGAAAATAATTACAGCATGCAATCGTTTTTAATAAAATGTGAACTACAGCTATGAACTTTTAAGAGTTTCGGTATCTTTTCTCCCCAGCATACCTATAATAAAATGATAAGATGTTATGTGATGGTATATATCAGTCAATAGATGATGACCCGGATTAGAATCCAATTTGGAATATGCCCATTTTTATTCTACTCACTTCCATTTCCATCGTGTAGTCAGTACTACGAATGAAGCCGTTTTGTTGCTACCGGCTGTAAAATATTTCTACTGTTGACTTTAGTTTGCTTGCTACCACTTCCTCAGAAGGCTAGCCATAACCATAATATATTTTTGGAGTTAGATGTGACTACGCGTCTAATTCGAAAGACAATTGATGAAAGTTGTAAAATTCATTTTATACTCGAATCTGTCATTCTCTCCAGCCTTTTTCTCTCCGGTAGAATATTAAACAACTTCAGAGTAGGAACACGGAGGAGTTGGATAGGCAAAGGAAAGCCAAAAAATGGCTTAAAGTGTGTGTATATATGGTATCAACTGGAATTTATTACTGCACTTTATGAGAGCCATTAACATTAGAGTTGTAAACGTAGTGAGTGATGTTACTAAAAGATACAAAGCAAGGAAATCGAATGTCCGTAAAATGATAAAACAGCAAATCCCATGAAAACTGTTGACTGTAGAAAACCTATTTTATGGGGACTTTTTGTCACGACTGAAAGCCATTTTACGCTACAAATTTAAATGCTGGCTGAAAATATGGTTGGTTCTTGAAAAAGGGAAATGGTAACCGTATTACTTTGCACACTAACAGCGTTTCTCCATTCAATCCCCCCGTGAACAAAATTTATGATGTAAAGTAAAATGTACAATAAAATGTACCTTTAGTGGATGCCATGACCCGGATGAAAATTGGTTGTACATATATAAGACCCCCAGGGGTGTATGAATCCCTGTTGCCATAAAAATCTAACAATAAATGATTCTTTCTACCACTAAGCACAAATAATATGTTCACCTTATTGTCTTGTTTTCTACCCACGTACTAGTCCCTAGTCGACAAACGTGAAATTCGAATAAGACATGGTCCAAGTTATGATGAAAGCAAATTTAAAACTTTTCATTTTGCAGTCGTCGGGGTTACAAGGATTCGACAATCATGATCAACTCGAAATAATTATTACATTCCGGAGGAAAATTAGATCATCGGTTGCCAAGGGCACATTTATGAAAGACAACGAAGTGGCTTGAGCTCGGGGGAGGATATTGAAACAATGCATGTACTGCTAAAAAGGCCTAAGAATATATTCCGGAAGTCCTTTGCGGACTTTTTTTCAACAAGTGTACTGTCGGATGCTCCCATAGAATAACTACGGCAAGGACTAACTATAACATAGAAGGACTATGGCAGTGTAAAAT
>JAHZNB010001726.1:0-37311 GCA_027744295.1 Callyntrura guangdongensis
GGTGGTGGTATGGTGGTACGAACGGGTGTGTTTGTGTTATGAATAAACGATGACAAACTTAAAAGCGAGTCCATGTTAGCTGTGCTCAAAAGTCAAGGGTGTCAAAAGCAAATGTTAATGAGGCTTTAGAATCCATCTCTTTTGTTGCATCTGTTAATGACGATGTGCTCACAAAAATTAGAGTATGTTTATGTCTTTGTTTACATTCCGCTCAAATGCAACATGTCAATGTGTATTTTATTTGCATAACGTTTATAGTGCATTCATGCTCTGGTTTGCATGCTGCGAGCATCGTTATCATTACTGTAACCTTTTTGTTGTGGTGTCATATTCATATCATCGTCATCATCAGCATGTCATCTCATAAAACAATTTTCACGCTATTAGCAGTTGTTCTCAAAAATGGCTTGAGAGACAATAACGAGAAGGGAAATCATTAGAATAATTGATGAAAACATGTCAGAGGAATGTGGGTACTATTTATTTTCTTTAAACGAGACAAGCACGCACTTGAACCAGAAAGATCACAAGCCAGCCAATTAATGATGTTTTTTATTATATGTATTTGCAGAGATTGCTCGAGTTCGAGGTAACCTCTTCCACCTCTCTGGCACAAAGCAGGAGCCTCTTGAACTTCCCGAACCAATTGGTCCAACAGTCACTTTATCCGAAAAAGTCTATGTTCCAGTTAAAGAACATCCCGATGTAAGTATAACCGTAATCATGCCTATTGCCTTTCACTTTGTAAAAAAACTACATGATGGAGTAAAATAACTGTTTCCAACTTTATATATTTTTTATTAATTAATTTCTTTAAACGTTAAAAAACTTGCTCGATAAATCATTTCAAATCTAAGTACGACAACTGCGACTATTCCTTTTTCCCCTATAATTTCATCGTAATTCAGTAATTCATTGCGTGTTTATTCTTTTTACGTACGTGCTATTATACCAGTAGTTTAAATATCTTTCACTTAGAGTGTCTTCTTGTGTTAATTTTTCAAACTAAATGATGAGTTATTCTACAGGTAGCAGTTAGTGTAGACAACATATGTTTCCTTTTACTCTGTTGAATACGTTGAAAATGTGATTTGTTCAACGGCACATAATCTCTTTATTATTGTATGTCTCTCTTTATAATTTACAGTTTAATTTCGTTGGACGAATACTTGGGCCCAGAGGGATGACTGCTAAGCAGTTGGAACAAGAGACTGGATGTAAAATTATGGTCAGAGGAAAGGGCTCAATGAGAGATAAAAAGAAGGTACGTGCGTTGCTGGAAATTAAATGTATTCTATCGCTCGCTTTCTCAGCATATTTCCCCACAACATTTATATCCCGCGTATTGTTATACCCATTTCATTTTATGGAATTGAATCTAATTTTGTTTATTGAGCTGCAGTATAAGGTGCTGGCCCTTTGATTGCATTTTTCTTTCTTGAGTCTTGTATTTTTCTAGTGTGTAATACCCAAACACTATATAAAACTTTAGAGTTCTCGTTGCTTTTTCTTGATACGTTTTTTTTTTATTTTTTCTATTTCCTGTAAGCCCTTTTCATTTTCTGTAGAATGCCTTCAAGTCAAAACTGAACTGTCAAAAATGTTTGAATTAGTGTGAAATATCAGCGATACTATCATGGAAAGCAGACAGAGTGTATAACAAAAAATATGAAACGTTGCTTTTTTCTCCGATTTGTACATCA
Source organism: Callyntrura guangdongensis (assembly GCA_027744295.1). NCBI lineage: Eukaryota > Metazoa > Arthropoda > Collembola > Entomobryomorpha > Paronellidae > Callyntrura > Callyntrura guangdongensis. The sequence continues at coordinate 1,704 of JAHZNB010001726.1, forward strand.
TCATCATCAATTCACCAGACAGTAGCAACAGCAGTAGCATCACACTCAATTTAGCAAAGCAGCAACCACACGAAGAAAGCATGAGCACACACTTCTACGTCCATATTATTAAATGTAGCCAGGAAAACCTTGCATGATCTAAAAGAAAAATGAACTGCGACGCGTTAGAAAACGACGAGTTCATGCCAAGTCGATTTCCATCCATCTCTATTTTTACCCACGACAAAAAACATGCTCACTTTGAAAACATCATTTTATACTACATATAAATATGATATAGTGGATATACCTATTTGAATGTATAAATGTACAGGATGATATCTGTATTTTTAATGTGATGTGCGTCTTTGGTGTTGTTGTTACTTCAAAAAGCCCTTCTGTTTAAATTTTCAAAATATTACAAAAACCAACCTTATAGGTTGTCACACGTATATGGTTTTTTAAACAGCCACACATGCTCTCTTATGATTCCATGCTTTATAATATTCCTTATATAACTTCTGGAAAATTTCTAAATCGCACTGCTGTGTGTTGCATTAACGGCTTCGACGTTGCGATTGGTGTAGTATATGCTGCATGTTGCTGTCTGCGCTTTGTTCAAGCGGAAATGGAAAGGAAGGTGTAATAATGCTTTAAAAATGGCGTTTTCAAAATCTCAAAAACTTTCCTATAAATCCAGCAGAGTAACTTTCCTATACGTTCAACGTTGTCATAAGTTGTTTCCTGTCTGAACGAAAAATTATAATAATGAATGATTATATTCACGTAAAAGTTCTGTGTGAGATTTTATTTTGACGCGTTGACGAGAACGCCAGACGAAAGACTGAAAGAGGCAAGGAATTTTGTACACTTTACTTGGTTCATTCCATTTTTCCATGTTGGCTGTTTGTTACCACTTATGTTTTCCATTTTTTTCTCGTGCGCTTTGATCCAATCAAATATTTGCCTCGTTTCTCGTTTTCCCCATCTATTTCTTCCCTTTCCTCCCTGTTTGTGTTCTTTACTTCTGACGTCGTCTCGGCATTTCACACTGTTTCATGAAAGGACTCGAGACCTTTTAAGCGTATTTGTTAAAAAGATTCAAATGTTCTTTTAAATGAAAAATTGCATATATTACTGACAAAGTATTCACAGTATAGACTACACACTAAGTTTATGTACAAGTAGTATAATATGATCGTATAAAATCCACTGCGTTGCGGGATGCTATAAATCCGGGTGTCTACTTGTGTATAAATTTTTACTCTAGAAAGCACTTTAATTTTCTAAAGTCATCAGTGCCTCTTTATTGGAACTGACATTTTTCCAAAGAGACACTAAACGACGCATGATATTCCTAATGAGATGAACCGAGACGGTAACTTTCCCTGCAAATTTGTTGTAAATATGTTATGAAAAGTTCAACTCTCTAGTTTTCCAAACTCATTTCTCTAATTTGAGTGTATTCGTTTTTATTTTCCTAACAACATTAGTATCAGCAAAGTATATACATCAGCCACCGCCATCGTTGATTTACTTGCTGATGCATTCAAATACCAACGATTATACAACGAAAATATTAATGACACTTACGTATCATATGTCTGGCTTGCGCCAAAATGTACCAATTTATTAGTTTTCTTTCTCACTTGGGTTGCTCTGGAAGAGATAGACTTGTCTTGTCATATCACACATTTCCCCTTTCTATGCACACATCCATACATGCAAAGTATAAAATGAATATTTCAAGTAGAACTTAATTTTCGCAGACACAGACAAATAAATTGCTAGTCGTATTTGAAGTTTCAATCACATTACACATTTCAATTTAAAATGACATTCCCCAAAAAAGAACTTGACGAGGACGACAAGATACAGGATCAAATCAGGTATTTTTTGAGATATTCATAGAGCAGCCATTATAAAAGTCTCTATAGGTATACACCACTCACATAAGCTGATCGTTTCCTTTTATGCGTGTAATTCTGCTGTAATCATGGATTTCCCCTTAATTTGGCATAAACTTGGTAGAGTTTATAATAGAAAGACGTTCTTTTCTTCAAATCTAAAACTTCTGTTGATGCATCTCCAATCTCCAGATTATATTTGAAAAAAAATGTTAGTCAATTTAATTTTTATTGCTCATTTTGAGCTGTATTAATAGCATTCTTTGGATTCACTGTTATGGGTGTACGTGTGTACATATTTATCTATACAATTTTCTCTTCCCCCGATCTCTCCATTTGGGTAAATCCATTTATATATGCCTAAGGAAATTAACACAGTTAGGATGCTAATGTACATGAAATGTGTGTGCTTTGCGCGTTACTACTTATGACGCGCCATCTTAAATTTTATACTATTCAATGTGTCGGTAGTTGATATGGTATATGTATTCATATACAAGAGCACTTGCTACATCTACAAATCTTGTTTGATTTTTGGAAGCGTTTCACGGAAGTTGGAGACATGAAGCAACTGTTTCCTTTCTTTTTGCTCTCTTCCTTTTTCATCACACACACATTGCTTACATTATTGCATGTCATGAATGATGCATGCCTTTATGCTTGCATACAAGGCACATGATGGCAGCATGGCACACACTAGGGAGCTGTTAGTAATCTAAGAAAGACGTAAAATATAATGTAGGATCATATAAATTTACAGACACAAGTACAAGCTAGAAAAAAAGTAATAATAAATGAGGTGTTTTTTTCTGACGAGGAAAGGCCAACAAAACTATGATGCATAAGGGAATGCATATTTATTTAGTGTATTATGCAAGTATAGCATATAATATAAATACACATAAATGTACACAACGGCTCATATCATAAAAAGCGGATATTGATGTCTCTCTACAGCCACAAACGTATTAGAAGTCAATCATTCCTAATAAAACTACTTTTGTAGCTGATTTTCCGAATTTCTCGGCTGACAGTAGTCGCAGTTGAACTGATTGAAGATAAATTCAAATCAGAGAAAGAAAATAACTGCTACGTGTGCCCTGCTGCTGTAAGTCTACAAATATTGGCTGACGGTAGTCAGAACACTTTTGGGTTAGATAAGACGAGAGAAAAAGAAAGATTGTTTGATTAAATTCTGTTCTTGAGCGGTTTCTCGCTCTCCTTCTGCCTCCCCCTCTCTTCTCTATTTCCCTTGTTTGTTTTTTGCCCTTTTCACAGTTTATAAGTTTATGGATTACGCAGTGGTGACAGTCCTCCTATTGAAGTAATGCATGCCATTTCTCAATTGACTTTCAACAAGAATACAAACAGGAAGAAGAAGAAAGACCCATAACATCTTAAATATTATTATTACACCCGTATTTCCGATATACCTAACAGGCTAGCCTGAGCTTTATAGAAGGAAATTTGACTTTTTTGCTGAATGCTGCATTATCCAACTTTCGTTGCACTTTTAGATGCTGTTCTGGTGGTTGAATACACTTGCAATACATATTATACACTTACTATGTTTTCCGAAACAAAATTGGTTCTCCTAACTGAATGGATATATATATGAGGAGACATTTTTTTCATGGCACATGGTGTGGTGTACTGCAGCTTTTTGATACACATATGTAGACATATCCTGCCTCTTGGTTTTCCACACCACACACACAGTCGCGGGGAGAGTGTGGGTGTACGAAAGAAAAATACGGGGAACAGGCGGGCGTTCCGCCGGTCTTCTTCTATAATTCTAATATTTGTATCTCTCGGTACATCTGGCTTGACTGCTGCGGCTGCTGCAAAAGTACACACAAAAGTGACTATTACAACCCTGCAGAGAAACTATTTTCTAACCTGAAACGTTTTTAAAAGGAAGCAGGCTTTTCTGTTGCTGCTGCTTTATTTCTTGTATAAATATTACCCAAAGTCTTCACCGATGTATGATGAGAAACATTGTCGAGTGGATGTGCATGTGTAGAGACAGATGATCTTCTATTTACTGTCGACTGTTTTTCCTAAGATGAACTATCAGAAAAAGCCATGAGACAACGCGCAAGAGACAGAGACAGAGAGCAAAGGAAAGATTGAAGTGTAAAAAAATGTATGTACACCGTAGACATGTTGTGACGACATCCTTATTATAAGACAGAAATCCATGTTCTTGAAAATAACGATAATTCGATTTCGGAAAATATAATTTGGGGTGATGTTATGTAAGCATTTTGCGTTTTTAAGCTTTTTTCTCTACGCTGATACGATTTGAACTTTAGGGATAATATAGCTGTCTAATGGTGGTGCGCTCTAAACATTTTGAATTAGGGAATATGAACACGTATGTATAGATTTGTTGTAAACATTAAGAACATTTCGAGCCTCCTACTCTCCCGTGGAACATCCACATAATATGCTAATGTATAAAATTCTTCATGTTGAGGACGCTCCATAACGGAATGTGGAATAAGTGCGGGAGCATAGAACATTTTAGACACGAGTAACGATTGCGTCAGCGGCCAAAATCTGCTCGACCAAATTTACGGTGGCATAACAGACACCAGTTTATTTTTAGTTGTTTGCTTTGCCCAATATAGTCATTCTCCGTGTGTACATTTTATTCTAAACGGAGTACATGCATCCATGGCATAAAATACGGATTGTACCACACATCGGAACACGGGCACATTATTTTACATACACACCACTTTTTTCGTTTTGAGAGAAAGAGGGAAGAGTGAAGGAGGTAGTAGTACTCTGTCAACTGCTCAAAACTGGCTATACTTATGTTGGCTACACTAAAAACACATATCCAAAATACTCGGAATCGAAAGAGAAAAATTTATATAATGGTAAACAATAATGTTTCCTCTCCCTCCCGTGCACTGCTCAGCCATTCGGTGACTAAGTTTCACTTGCCTGCTTGGTGTTGTACAAAAAAGTGTTAAAATCCCATCGTAATCCTTTTCCCGATGGTAATCATAATGACGGTAATATTTTGCGACTTGCATGTTCGATAATAATCTTTGGCTTTATTGCTCCAAATCTCGACTATCGTCTACCACTACCAATCACTGCCTCATTTCTTCAGAGTTCAAGCTGCTCGTGTTGTAGCAAGTAACCAAAATGTTGGACTCGAGATGGGTGGTGGGTGAGGGGTAAATAGGAAAATAGGAAATTTTTTAGACAAGACTTGACGAGTAAAAATTTGCATATATGCTTGTGTTGGGGTTCTGCTAATTTTTAAGGATTAATGTTCCTTTCATGAGAAGGAAATTAAATGAATGGTGGATAACTGCTTGCAGATTACCATGTGAAGGAGATAATTGCATTGTAGCGTCCCTTATCTGGTTATAAAGTATTATCATCCCTTTAATATTACGAGATCCGTCAACCATCTTGGTATGAAAGATTTTATAAGGTATACTGACAGCGTGACAGCAACGCGCCACCAATGGTATATCGCGAATTTTATTTTGTATACTCCGGAGACATTTTGTCGTTTGCTGATTTCTTGGCTTCTCGGCATACACTTTTTACAGCAATACGTCCGAAAAAAAATATTCTTACGACAACCATTAGTTTAAAGTTGAAAGAAACGAATAAACGCGGTGATGGCTCTTCTGCTATGAGTGCTATGTATGAGATATATCCTATTCTGTATTAATCACAAGGTGTCAGCGTCAACAGCAATATTACGTTAACATCAGTACAATTCAACGCATGCAGCTAATTAGTTGACAATGCTCTGGTGGGGGCGACCTTTTACATAGCACCTCACTTACAAAATTCACTTTTCACATAAAGACGAATTACCTCTTACTGTGACAGCATGTATATATGGCACAGATTTTACAGGTTTTGTGTCTTTGTTGTATCTTTTTTCTCAACGTCTCGGTGAATGCACCTAACAATGATTTTAATGAAAAAGTCAGTCAAACATGTAGTATTTTCTTTTGAAAAGTGAAATATTTTTCTCCGATCCGTATAGCATTTCTATTGGTTGTTAAGTAGAATTTTCGGAAGGAATAACCTTTTCTACAGAGTAGCAGCAATAGCAGCATACTGGGTATATGTTTCTCTAACGAATCGCGCACATGTGGTGTTATCTTTTGCAAATTATCATGAAACGAATTTTCTGCTTCTGCAGTTGGGTAAACAGACTTCTCACTCATTGTCAGCTCCACTTTTTCGCTAATTTTTTGTCATGCATATTTTTGAAAATGTGTGCCTAATATCTAATTTATATTCATTTCTCTGGCTGCAATTTTTTTTGCTTGTTGTAGTCAATGTTCACGGGTAACTGATAACCTTTTGATGAAAGATTGTTTTAAGAAATTCTTCTCCTGCCTCTGCGACTCAGTGGTTTTCAGTTAGTGTGATATTGAAGCACCGCATTATTTTAAAATGTATTTTTTTGCATGTATTTACATTTACTATGAGGCACATAATATTATTCTGCAAAAGAAATTCTTGTGAAACCGTGAACGTATATTTATCATGTGTTTCTGTTTTTCAATTTAGCGAAAACGCTGTTTCACATTACTCTATAATCTATTGGTGATGTTTGTCTTTTGGCACAAGATAATATGATATCGATATTCTTTCATGTCATATTACGCGAGAGTCTTACAAGCTTAAAATACCCTATCCACACAGTTTAATGAAATCACTCTTTTTCTCTCTCCCTCTTTCTATTTTCTATCTGCTATAGTACATTTACTCTTGCATATAGACGAATACAGATAATAATCGAGTTGTTTTCTGGTTTCCACTCATCTGTGCGCGTTGCTTTTTTTCGGGAATCGTTATAATATAATAATATGCGTGTTTTTTCCATACATATATAACAGGACTGATTTATGACAATGTATATTTTGGTTTAACATTTGTTGCAGGAGGAACAAAATCGGGGCAAACCAAATTGGGAACATCTAAACGACGAGCTCCATGTGCTGATCACAGTGGAGGATACGGAAAATCGGGGAAAGTTGAAGCTTCAACGGGCAGTGGATGAAGTAAAGAAACTCCTTGTTCCGGTATGTCCATCACGCCTCACTTTACAAACATTACAGCAGCTCTGTTAAATCCTACCGCAAACGTGCCTGGTGATGTTTAGTTTATATGGTGCATCATATCTACCAACAAATGGTAGCGCTCGTGGTAAAGAGGAAGAAAAGCACAAGAAAATAGAAAATCAACAAATCTCCTTTAATGTTGCCACATTAAGTTTTATACAACGTTCGATCAATTCAATATGTCATTTGGCTGACTTGTTTTGATATAGCGGTTTACTTACGTATCGTTTGGATGGATATTTCGGCACGCCTGTGAGGCGACGCGGCGCGGCAGCCATTTATCTGCCTTTTTTGTATATTGGGATGCACCCATAATTTTTTAAAACTTGACTTGCAAATTTTATGAATATTATTCTGTAGACAGTTTACATTTTGTACCAAGTCCAATATATAAACACTTGACTTGACCGATTTTATGATTTTATTATATGTGCATTCCAACTACGCGATGGTTCGAGGGAAAACAAAGATATAATATGGTACAACAGTTTAAGATCGTATTTATGTTTTTTTTTGAAAGCGAATGCATGGTTTGCGTCAAAACGTCCACCTTTTTGAGTAGCCAAATTCTAGAAATTAGCTGCTGTATAATGTATGCGACTCCTGCTTTCTGCACTCTCAACCTGTCATATTTGCTAATGTTGAAGTGGCGAAAAACGTCCGTCGTCTGGGTAGTCATCTGTCACTCTTGGGGATATAAATGGAGAGTATCCATCCGTTACTTTGTAAATGTATCAGATATCAGAGATGATGATGACCATATCATGCTTCATGATATTTATACTTGTAGATAATGTACATGTACAAAATGGAGTTTTCTAGTTAGGAAGGCCGAAAACGAAATGGCCATTACTTGGTCACAGACATATGAATAATTTTTACATTTTGAAAAGGGTCCATTTTGGGCAATATCTGGTGTATATTATGAGGGATGAAAAGTCTTGGCAAGTTAGCTAGCATTACAGCAGATTTTTATATAAAACCACAAATATGTGTAGTAGTAGTAATAGTTGTTTTTTACCATTACATACGAAAATCATGTATCTTCAAAACAACCTGACCATCCTTTTCCATGTAAGTAAATAGTGAATTCGCTAATACTTAGCAGTAGTGTGCTCCCATGATGCTCAATAGTTCCGTAATAAGTGTAATACGAGGTATGTATGGAATGGAGACAAGAAATTTTGTTTCATTCACGAAACTAGAGTACAGTACAGGTTATTCACTTTTCTAGCATGACATCTTTGAAATCACAAACAAAGTCGTTTGGGGTTTGATTTTTTTTACGCGTTAGGATTTTCTGTAGATGTGGGTTTAAGTTAGATATACTGTCGAAGCGTGAAATATGAATGAGGACAAGCTTTTAGTGATTGTCAAGGGCATTGGCAATACCTACAAAACTGATAAAAGCTATATAGGTATGCATGTGTAGACGTGTATAATGTATGTATGTATAATGGATACACAAAAACTAAAATGTGCGTGGGCAGACTTAAAAAAATAGGGAGCACAAGTGCAAACGGCAAAAAAAAAGTTACTTTTATCTTTGGCAGCGAAGGGTAGAAAGTGACGGCATGGTGGTTAATACGATAAAGTTTGGTTAAAACGATGATGCTGAAGGTTTTTTTGGTGGCACTACGTTTGCGTTGGTGTTATCGACTTGGACACAAGTTTTATTGATTGGGGTTTTATTCTTTTATCGGTTTTTCAGGCTGAAGGTGAAGATGAGCTGAAGAAGCGTCAACTAATGGAGTTAGCAATAATTAATGGGACGTACCGTGATTCGAAGGAGTCTAGGAATACCCAAGCAGCAGTGAATGCTGCGGCAGCCCAATTAGTCTCACCACAAGTGCCATTATCCGCCCTCCGAGCTGCGACACCTTTAGGTTTTTATGGTTTTCTAACAAAACACAAAACAATGCACAAATATATTCTGATGGACACACAGTCTTTAGGTCAGCCGTATATGGGGCCTCCGGACCAACACTCTTATTCCCTTGATTTTGATGGGTTTGTAGGTGCACCTCTGATAATTTCACCGCATCGTTTGACCAACGGGCTAAGTTCTGCAGCAGCCGCTGCAGCGGCAGCGGCGGGTGCCCCGCCACCACTGTTAGCACCAGGTGCCACTGACAGTCTCCTGTATGCCGCCTCGCCATACACAGCCACCGACTACGCTACCTACTTATCTCTAGCCGAGTATCCCCCTGAACATGGTGGGTTATTTGCCAGATAGACTTTCTTTTAAATCATAATTATAATTATTATACTATTTTTAAGATATTTTTGTTCATTCGGTTCATGTTTTTTTCTGTTTTTGGTACTATTTCGATAATTGTTCCATTTTTCATTTATTACCACAACCATCACTTGTTCTTATTGTCATAAGATATGCATTTTGGTGGTGTGGTTATATCTTAAGAACAGTTACAATTACAAAGGTTATTTTCTCCATGTTATATGATATACGTAAGCTTAAATGTCCTTCATAATAAGGGATAATATTGCGACATACTCAACTTTTGGATTATACTTACTATTTTGTAATATATATAATATGTAATCAAACAGTTCAGTTCAAGTAGGAAGCATTAATGTAAAAGTCGTCGAACTTGCTTTGCAGTTCCCATCGCCAACATCATTTTAGGTCCCCCGACGTGACACAAGGGAACTTGTGAAACTTAAAAACGTTCACACTGGTCTACGTGCATCAACATTGCATAAGGAGTTTTTAGCATGCTCCATGATCTAATGCAGTAGTGAAATATGCTATACGGATGATCTGCGCACCATGAATAATAATGTTACGTTCGTCAAGGTTAAAACAACAGACCAATTTATAAATTCATGCAATAAGGGGAGTAGGGGAGAGAAATAAGATGAATAATTGCTGCTACGTAGAGATGCTGTATAGGTACAGGAATCTGGCAACATTTCACAAAACAGTTGTGCTGTACGATCTACGACAGGCAAATGCACATACGTAAGCACCTCCCACATTATTCTTTGCTTATTTTTCGGTATAGATGTCCGTATTGAACAGCAGCGTCTTGACAGGAGCATAAGTGTTTTCTCTGTTCCCAATAATTTCTCATGTACACTCACGCTTACAGATTCAAAATTGAAAGGTACATGTATATTGCATGATGCAGCGAGGGCTGTCGATATCGTAAATATTCATACGTATAAGGGCACAATCATGGTAGCATTATTAGCATTTTATCATGCAGCAATGCTCGCTCAAGTTGTTCCTCACTTTCTAACTGCAATGTGTGCTGTGCGACATCTCGACATCTGTAGTAGCAAACAATGTTTTCAGGCATTTTTATACAAAAATTTTCCATTTTTGGTAAATGATTGTGCAGTGGGAGATTTTTATTCTCGTTCATTCATCAGTACTTATAGTTTGATTAATCATAAAAATGAACATTCTTTTCAAATTATATCATTTGATAATTTGACTCACCTCAAGGATGCTGCTTGAAGTGAGTGGGGGTGAATATTGGGGGTGGATTTAATAGCAATATAATTTGTGTGGAAAACAGTCCCATGAGTGAATATAAACTGGAGTAGCTAATATAATTGCAATACGACATCAAAGCATAGATGAAAAAGGGATCGCAAATTGCATTTCGCTACACAATTTTTTATTTTTAAAGCTTTAAAAGGATTTTTACCTGTTTCCAGTCAAAGGCAAATATTGGTGATCATTTGTATTTATTCGTTTAAGCATTTTTTCGACTGAAAAATCTTTTTACTATTATTTGTTCATGATTTCAACTATGTATTTATGTACTCTACTCTTCTTGGATAGCAGATAAAAGTAAATAGATGGTAGATAGAGAACTAGTGAACAGGATGTAATATTACATCCCAGGGTTGATAACGTAAAGTTTTATGCTGTAGTTTTACTTAGTTTTGTATGGCTTTCCACGAAAAGTATTTATTTATATGAGGAATAATTATGTCTTGTCATGATCCATAAAATGTCCATAATTAGTACTGTGTATAATTGATTTTTACGGCGATTTTATACATACACAAAGCATTTTAAATTATATATTACATTATTGTGTAGCTTTTGGTAGGTGTAGATTACAAGACAAAAGGACGCATTTTTGCAGACTGTTTTTATTTATGATTATTATTTATAAGTGCGTACACACAAACCACCTACAATAGTATGTGTTGGCATATTATTTGGACCTAATAATAATAGCCGTATTGTTATTACGCGTACGCTACACAAAATACCGTTTTTGTTGCAATCGAGCTGTTTCATACTGTAAGTACAAGTTCGTATTTTATCTCTGTCTTTATAGTCATTTTTCAAAAGTGATTTTTTTTTCATTTTTACTTTACATTATGCCATAAAGTACAGTTCTGGTACCCTCTCCGCAGGTGTATATACAGACATTACCTTGTGCCAAGCTTTCCTTTGCAGCAGTAAGGCTATAGTTAGCTGTATCTGTACATAGTACTTTGGATCATTATATAGGGGTAATATGCGTTAGCCAACCTAATTTATGCACGTACTGCATTTTTAGGTTGAGGATAAAAAAGAAAAAAAAGATGAAAATGTGAGGCAAAAAGTGAGGTAAAGGTGCTGATTCCAGCCTGAAGGATTTTAATAAATAGGTTTATAGATTACCAATAAGTATACATATGTATAGAAACATAAATTCACAATGATATCATCATTGTCAAGTAAGTTTTATGCTCTAAGCTAGAATATGTCGAAAGCAGGGAGGTTTCATTGTGATCGGCGAAGAGCTTTAAAAGTAATCCCCGGTGTGTGTTAACGAAACGCATATATTGATGGTTCTTGCATATATAGGTAGTATAAATATATATGTGGTGCAAGCAAACTACATTCTGCACTTCAAATCTACTTAAAATGATCGCCTTTATCGTTATCCACATTCATATTGTCGTACAGCTAGTTTGCTTAGATAGAGATAAATTTATACAAATAAGTCAGCATTATATATGTTACACGTACTTGATTGAAGTTCTTTTTTGTACTAATTAATGCTTAAATACCTTTGATGACATCACAGACAGTCATTACTAATTAAGCGCATATACGCATACATAATATTGCTTTCATCATCTGTCCTTTTCAAAAAGGACAGCCGATGCTTCATTCAATAATATATTACTTGGTAAAACATGAACTACAGTGTATCGTGAAAAGGGCCTGTGCTAATTATAATTATTACTACATAATGCATATAATTATTGTAATGTGGTATGATGCTACACAGTAAATAATAGCAAAGACGTTTGATTTCTTTTTTTTACCGAACGCGAATATAAAAAATTTCTGCACGTTTTAACGGGGCAATGTGAGCTACGTAACAATTTAATATACAACTCCAGAAAACTTGAATAATTTATGGAAGGACAGCATCATCTCAATTTTGCACTTCATGTTTCACCCATAAACATACTTTATTTTAAATATGTGTACTCAACAATTTGATTAGAGGGCGAATAAGTTTTTTATTTGAGTTTATTATATTGATGAGATTTTTATTTTCTGGTATCTTACATAAAAGTCGGTAAGATGAGTGGAGTTCGACGATTGACGGGGCTGAGGGACCATCCCTACCTTCCTAAATCGGATCCTTCTGCTTCCCTCCTTCACTAACAACCACGACACTAGCAGGTGAATCTAAACGTAATTACTACAGTCTAATAATATTCACGCTTCTTTGTATCAGTATTTTTACATTAACTAAATAAAAATAATCTTATTAATAATCATGATATAGTTAATAATAATCTATTAAACCAATAATCATAATGGAAATAATAATCGTATTATAATTTATGTATAACTATTCTTTTTAACATCTACTTCTGATGACATTACCGCGCTGAAGATAAAATATAAATATAATGCAAAATGATCAAATGCAACATATATGAAAAACTGTGAGTACGTCCTTGTACGGTACTAATGCGAGCAGTACATACTACATAATATTATGCCAGATTGGAAGGCGATTCGACACGACGTTGTTCGTTCGTAAATCGAATAAAATGTTATGAGATGTATATAAATCTTGACAAGTCCAATGCAGTTGGCTAAATTGAAAGTTTTGACACGATCAAAGGGCATCGCGACAAAATGATCAAAAGATAATGATTTTGGTAAAAAATGGTATTCTGAAATCATTTTCGTTTTTTGATTATTTCCCTTATAAAAGTATGCTGCTCCCTTTGCGTCAAACTTTCTGCAAGAAAACATCCATGAGCGGTTTAACAAAATACCATTGTTATCAATAGTTAAAAGTATAAGCAGTAACAACTATACAGACCTAATAGCAGTTGCAGTTTACCATGATTAATAAATGAATGCTGCTATTGCTGCTATCTACCAGCCAGAAGTAGAGTGAAAAAAATACAATAAAAATTACTAATCGAAGAAATCACCTCTGTCCGAGTAGTTTTTTTGTTTATCCTGTTTTTTATAATTGCGCTACTGTCATTTATTGTTGTTGTATTGTTGTTTGGGAAGAAGGTTGTTTCGTTGTATTATCCATAATATTATATTATCAATATCTCTCTCTATATATATTTCCGTCCAATTTTTGTGTTTTATCCGAATTGGTTCATTGATTGCCGTTAATTTCCAAACAAGCTCTATATATATTATAAATATAAATATATCTCTACTAATCGTCTCACACACAACAATACATTGACCTCAATAAATAAAACTATCCCAGCCAAATACCCTCATTTCCCGTTTTCCCACCTTTTACCTTTATTACTACTGAAAGAAATTGTTTTAGTTTTAGTTTGTATACGTTACTACTTCCTTATGGAGTCTTACGTAGCTTTTCGTTCAAACCAGTAAATCTTTTTTTGCCGTAAGTAATTTTTCATTTTGTTGCTGTTATGTATCATGCATAATACGTACCTAAACAAAACCTAACTGTCAAAGATCCTTGTGAATTTGTACCGTTTACACACCTTACATTACCCCGTTTGTATCCTTTTCCTTGCCCGACATAAAACCTTTCTCTACCCTTCAGATATTATACAAAGTGTAATAGTAAACAGGAACCGCCGCAGCAGAAACTCCATGCAGACCTATCAACATTGGTACAACTTTTCCTTCTCTCCGCTCAGGAAAGTTTTCATATCTGATGAAAAAATGAACATGTCTTTGCTTACTAATTTTTTTTACCTCTTTCTTTTGTGTGTGCGTGTGTGTGTCTGAATCCATGTGTGTGGTGTCTGAAATTTGGTGTGAATAAGTTTTTCTATATGTATATGTAGAGTAGAGATTCCGTCATCAATGACTCCTGCACCAATTGTGACTACCTCTCGTTGTTCGTACTACTACTCTTATTATGGACTTTACCAAATAAAACGGTGAGAACGAAAGACAGAAAAAAGGAAAATTGGTAAGCAATTTCATTAGTGAACTTTCTCCTTTAGCTCCTGTTGTACCGTGCAAATCATCAGTCTATTGTGTGGTCGGTCTGCGTGGAGCTGAACACTGCTGCTGCATTACCTTTTTATTACCATTACATACAAACACAATACATAGTATAATACTACATTACCAACAACTTCCTGTCTCACATTTCCTTCAAGTGTGGTTTTATCTCTTTTCGGGAATATTATGTAGGAGATTGGTTGTGTGCGATACAAATGTACTTTCGATGTTTATGAGTTGGTTGGTTTGTTTGGTGTGAAGTACACAAGTCTCTCTTCTGCTCTCTTGTAAAACCTGAAGCCAACAACAAAACGTTGCGCGTTTTTGCGCTGCTGTGTGTCGGGTGGCTCTTTTTGCACACAGATTATTATTATGTTTACTAAAATTGAATACAAGACGTCTCACAACCGTGTTACTAACGTGTTCTTCACAAACGTGTGTTGCTTTCTCTCATCACTTTCACAATGTAAATATATATGTGTTTAGGTATATACACAATAAAAATAACAATGGTTTTTAGAGAGGCTTTCTGTGTGTTTAAATGTTTGTTGTGAGTGAGTGAGAGAAACGTTGATTATGATGATGGTATCGTCAATATGTACCAGATTATGAACATACTAAAAATGACAACAGTCCATTTACGANGAGTGAGAGAAACGTTGATTATGATGATAGTATCGTCAATATGTACCAGATTATGAACATACTAAAAATGACAACAGTCCATTTACGAAAAACTACTCGGGGAAAGGTGTCACCCTTTTTTTACAAATGTTTTAATTTGTAATGTTGAATTGGTTTTAATGGTTTTTTCTCTCAACAGCCGCTTTAATTATTTTTCTTTCTAGTACGATTTTATGAAAAATCTGACTGATTCTCATAATCAATATTAATTATACTCTTATATTATATAATTATTATTAATTTTATTACTTATTTTCAATTTTCGAGACGAAAAATATCGTATTATTACCACACGTTATCTTTAATTATTGTACTCTGTATTAGTTTAATAGAAATAATAATTTTTATTAAATAATAATATCACACTGTATTTTGAGAAAAAAGATCAAAATATACTTTTTTGGAGAAATGCAAAAATACTAACCTCAAATGTGGTTTTGTCTTTTCTTTAACACTTTAGGTGGGAGGAGCGCAATATTGGAACTCTAACCAAAACTGAATGCCTAAATCTATCAATCGAATTCAAAAAAAAATACATAGAAAAGCAAAAATATCCTATCGCATCACAAAACAAGGGTGTTGTTAACCAATTCGTTCGTTCGTTCATTCGTTCCTGGGAGCGAGACTTGCAAAAAATATACAATTCTACTACTACCACTGTACTACTACCACCTACACAAAAAACCGACTACTACTCACCTCCTGTGCTGTAGTTTTGTGACTACTCCTCTACTACTACTACCGTACTACTGTTCTGATCTGATCTGATGCTGCTGAACTTGATTGAAAAAGCGAGAAAAACCAAAAAATCACACACTTCTACTTTCTCTCATTCAAAATTGATAAATAAAAAGTAATCATCATAATATATGAATATAATATTTAATATAAACTATACAAATAATAATTACATATAATCATTAAAACAATGCAACAGTGTAATGTAATAGTATTTAATAAATTATTATTAATTGATTAATGATAATAATATACCTCTTATTAGTAATAATACAAAAATAATAATGCAACCAATGATGAACAGACTCAGAATTTTTTTAAAAAAAGAAAAAGAAAAAAATCTCTCCAGCAATTGCTATATTCAGCGTTGCCGTACACATACAATATTTAATTACAATTTATTATTAATATGATTAATATTACAATAATGATACTATTTTTAAATTTCGAAACTCTCCTTGCTACTATTCAAATTTACTGTGAAGTATACCTACTTACTCTGTAGAACTGTAGTAATATAGAATTTTGTATCAGGAAACAAGGAAGACAACAAGATTTCTTTTACAATACCTAATTATTATAAAAAATAACACCACCTATATATCTATATATATTGAGTATTATATAATTCTTATTGTCTTGTTCTCCTTTTCCGATCTAATCTGTTTTGCTTTAAAAAAAAATCCCCAGTCGATTGTTGGATGTGAAAGGATGAAAATAATAATAATGCAATTTTGAGATTGTTGTTATTGTACTGTTATTACTGCCAGTTTCGGGATCAGTTAATTATAGTTTTTCTAATTTTTTTTTGTTTTGTTGAGTTTTATTCTGCCCATAAATCGAGTCAACAATATTTATACCTTTTTCGTTTCTCGAGAAGAGAGTGACACCAATCTTTGTTGTATAATATCGGTACAATCATCAAAATCAATGTGCTAATTGTGGGATGATGTAATACGGAAAACTGAGAGTTGTTGCTGGTGAAAGGGAAAGTGCAGAGAAAGGTGCTATGCAGTAATTTTATGATTACCTGTACTTATTACTTTTTACTTAATTGATTACGGAAATGAGAAAGAACACACACACACACACACACACATACTCCTCCTGTAATAATAATAAATGATTTTTAATCCTGTAATACCTGTTGTTGTTGTTGATGTGTATCAATCAAAATAATATTGTTGGATGCCCTATTCGTGTATAAACTGTTGTAATACTATCTGTAGTAATAATTATCGTAATATATATTATTGTAGTGCCTTAATTATTATTACTTACTGAACCAGTGCTCCAAGAAAATTTTTTGTACATATATATTCTACACAGTAGTGGTAGCATCCGTGTTTATTATTAATATTATTATTTTGACTTATTGACATGTAAAAAGTACTTTTAAACTCGTGGAAATGGAAATGATCGGAAAAAATTTACGAACACACCCCCTCCACCCTAGACAAGGTTTTAACTATATCGCACGCAATGCAAATATGAAAATGCAATTTTATTGTTGTTGATCGGTATAAGGAAACCAACCGTGCATGAGGAAGACGTATGTAGGGATCAATCTTATTATATACTTAGCCCAAGTAGCTCTATTAATATTAAGTAAAACATTAATTTTATTATTATTATTATTATAATTATTATTAATCATTTTGACAAAGAAAACCAGCGTTCAGTTCAGAGCATTTGTGCCTGCGGTTTCATTCTGTTGTTACCCAAGTATAGCAGCTTTCATGCATTTTCTTTTGTTTTAAAAAAAATAATATACGTTGAAACACTCCAGTGTTTACCTTTAAAATACTTTACTAAATATTTTATGAAGAAATCCTGCAGTATTTTAATCTTGTAACGCGTTTCAGGTCCTACTGCAGCTATATTGATGTTTTTCACTGTTTTTGTAGGATTAGGGCTATCAATCTCGTGTTAGTCGTAACATGTACGTACATTTACTTTGATGGTGCCACATATTGGAAGGTTATACCCAATTTTATACAATATTTTAAAGGCCTACATATTTAGAAAAATACACGTTTATACTGATGCACAATTACGGGGTTTTGACGATTCACTGACTTTCTGTTACAGAATTAATTGTACACAGTTTGTTACCGAATATTCCCGTAAAATTCGCCAGAATTTTGGTACTATTATATCGAACAATTTTATCGCACAAAAGGGGAGTCTTGTGCACGTGCAAAGATCCTTTTAATAAGATTGATGGGATGGCAGCTTCGGCTAATTCAGTGAAATCGTTATCATTCGCAATTATTTGCTTTCAAATTTTATCGTCTTGTATTTACTAAACTATTAGATTTAACATTTATATCAAAACTGCCGACAGCGACAGCGCAATAATTTTTATTCAAGCAATATAAACGAAGAACCTCTTATGTCAGAACTCAGAACTAAGTGCATGAAAACGGTATTTTCAAAGTGATGATGCCATAATAATACATTTTTAAATGAAAAGTAGCATTTAATGAAACATTATGAAGAAAGACAACCATTTACTGTTGCACTTCCTGCGAACGTTGCCTCATACAAATAAAGTGAACTGTCTAGCCTTGTTGATATACTGCAATTTAAAAAACACAGATAAAAATTATCGCCATCTTGATAATTTAACTTTAAAGAAATTTAAACATTGATCGAATCTACTAAATAGGGATAAAACTATGTCATGATAATATTTAATCATATTAATCGTTAGATCAATCGTACCACAATAAGATTTACATATTCTTGTCGTAATTACAGATCTATATAAAATTTATGGTGTAACAATACGTACACTACTTGCTCTACGTCTTACATCGTACATATACGCAAGACAAACGGCAAAAAACTCAATAGGTAGTGCCTCCATATAGCCCAGTTGTGTACGTACGTATAATTTATTTAATATTTACAAGTACTACAACTTTGCCTAGACAAAAACTACAAAAATATTAAGAAAACGAAGTGACGAAGCTGCAACGCGTGAAATAAGAATGATGATGATATATCTCACCTGGAATTTTTACGGTTCTTTGTGCCTGGAAAAATTCTAGGAGAATATATACAAATAAATTCGTGCCTTCCAGAATTTTTCAAGGAAAAATAATTTTTAACGATACTATTCAATCAAATCAACGATCGTAAAATAGAAAAAAAACATACATTTGTAAACGCCCTGCCATCATTCTCCGGAGTCAGGCGCAAACCCGATTTGTCGTAATTGTACATTAATAATATCATGTTAACGGTTACTGTGTTTAGTCAGGTAATCAGCAAAGGGATTTTAGGTATAATAATAATAATTTCTCTTCCAACTTCCAGGATAGGGGTTATCGACGATAGGCATGCTTTTATTGAGATGCGGTTTTGATGTGTACTTAAAGCAAAAGTATAATAATAAAACAGCTAATAATGTTCAATACGGCAACTTTTGGCTGCCTTCATGAGAAGGAACAGTTAATTCATTTTGCTATTAGGCTACCTCTCCATATACTTCTGAGATTATACTAATTAGGCGTACATGTGCAACTTTGAGATCAAGTAATCCAATAGTGCAATTAGTGGAAAGGGAACTACATAATATTGCAGTCTGTTGGCAATGCAAAACCCGAACAAAGTCCCAAATAACAGGCCCTTTAACACATGGCTTTTTATTCATGTGCACCACCAGCATAGTTTTAAAT
The DNA here is from genome assembly GCA_027744295.1 of Callyntrura guangdongensis. Classification (NCBI taxonomy): domain Eukaryota; kingdom Metazoa; phylum Arthropoda; class Collembola; order Entomobryomorpha; family Paronellidae; genus Callyntrura; species Callyntrura guangdongensis. The sequence goes on from JAHZNB010001726.1 coordinate 21,268, forward strand.
TTTAACTAATGATACTTCTCTTATTGTTAGATTACGTTTAAGCTTGCGTACTCTTAATTAAACCATACATAGAAATACAAGCATTACTTATCAATGAATACGACTAAACAATGAAATTAGTTTCAAAATTCAATGTACTTCCGGGTCCTGTCGCGTCTCAATAAAACTGTGTGTATTATAAGAGAACATTTGACATTATGAACTTTAGAGAATTTCAATCAGTCAGTGTATAAGACATACCAACAACCCATGATTACCTTTTGTAGGTAGATAAACATACAGCATGCATACATTTTTAAGCAATATGACTTTGGTAATTTATATTATATTTGTTTGCATATTATTGATTGATGATGTATTTAGGTAGGGTCAAGTATATAGTGTACGTACCTTAAAGTAAAATAGTAAGTAAGCTGTTCTAAGTACTGAAATTTTGACGACCAAAAAAGTAAGATTTGATAGATGTAATGATGGTATGAATAATTATTATTACCATTATTATTGTTATTATCGATTCATTTGTACTTCTTAAATTATTTTAATGCCATATACTTACTTATGTATTAATGATAACTATATATGCATTGTATTATGTAACTTTTATCGATGGTAGCTACATTTTATTGATTATATTTACTTTGTTGTGCCAGCATAATATTCAGCCATAAAAAATAAACATTTAATTTGGATAAATGCATTACTTTCAATTTAGATACAAATGCAATTACTATTGTTTCAAATTGAGTTTTTAGGAGACAGGTAAATTAAATACAATTTACCAACAGTAATCTCAAGAACAGAGAGCATTTACTACAGATTTAACGATTTATTTGTTGTATTCACTCACTCAGTTTGAACAGTGTTATATGATGCCTACTTAAATACTTATGTATTGATTATTGATATAAAATTTGTGTATAATAATAATATTTACTATTATGAAGTACTCTTTTGGCCTATAATACATTATAAATGAATAAAAATGTCGATGACATATTATTGTATGAGTATGTAGGCCGGTCAATGCAATAAAAAGTGATCAAAAGTAAGTAAATGCAAACAAAACACGATCTGTCATCCTTTTGTGAATCTCTTTAAATACAATCTGCTATTGTATGATTCTGGTTGCCATAAAATGATTTAATTTAATGTTATTTTTAGTTGTAGGTTTGTAGAGAGCACATAGGACGAATTAAATGCAACGTACTTTGAATTTTTTATATATCAAAGATGGCAGTTATTATTATTATTATTATTTTGTGGTTACGTATATTTAGTTTTAGCAGTAATTTGTTTTGTTATATGTTACTATTTTATGTTATGTCATCTATCAATAATTTTAAATTTTACCAGTTGATAAAATATTATTTTTACTCTCTTCAGTATCAGTTCAGTCTAGAATAATTAGAATAAAATTGCGTGAACTTTTAGAAACATAGGACAAAAATTATTATCGATCTGATAAGTTTTAAAAAAGTTCAACGCAAAATGCGAATCTCATGTGATTCGATAGCATATGCACATTACAGAAAATACAATAAAAATGAATAAAAGCAGTTTATTACTGAATTATTGGTACATCAGCCGTTCAAGCCGGCATATTGTTTTTTTTTAAACTACATATCACATGAACTCAACACCATGTACTGGGCGAATGTTCCCAAAGTATTATTTTCTAATAGACATTAATTATTTTCCTCAATGTTTATTCGTTTGTCATCTCTCCAACTTTCGACATGCATTTTCAAATATCATTGGTCTAGAAACAATAGGCTTGTATGGTGACGTTTTCTCCAAAATTTCCATACATCCAGTACCTAAAGCGGCGGGAAGACCCATAATAATCGATTCGGACACACCAGCTATTACGTCATTTTGACCATGGTAAGCCGCTTCAAATAAATGATCTGCTGTTTTTTCAAATGATGCCAGCATCAAAACTGATTCTTTCATTTTCGCAAGACCATGCCTAGTAATTCCCAGTACTTCACCACGACAAGTCATTAGATCAGCTACAAGAGTCAAGTGTCGCTTATCAACGCTCATACCGTGTGATTCCATCGTATACTGAATTTCTCTAATAATACTGCTTCTGCGAAAAAATAAAGATTCAATCAGATAGTAAAAGGTCACAAAACTTAGCATAAGCTGATCATCTGTTAAAATAATCACATTTAATGAGCTTACCTTGCAGCCTCTATACCAAGAACATTTTGGATTTGTGCAATATTATTTGTGGTACTTCGAACTGGACAAACACCTCTCGATGTTAAGACCCCCCTAAAGTTTTCCCCTTCCGCAAGAATTTTGTATGTCCCATCAACATTAGCAGAAACTATAGCTCTGTTAATGCCAGGAGTGCCCTAAATACGGAGATGATAAAAAAGTTCCTTCATTTAAAATTCATTTATTATTTAATTAAAAATTTGTCACATTTACACAATGAACTGGCATACCGCTATTGGTGTATCAGGAAGAATCCGAATAAGATTTTGAGCGACATAGTAAGCACTCGATTTTCCACTATCCGTTGGAAATATACAAAGTAAATAATCAATTACTCGAATAGCATCGTGCTGCTTAAACTTGAGATTCTTCATTAATGCTTGCGACACCTGGTCGGGGGTAATAAGCTTCTTTTCCAATTTTTTGCGATTTAAGTGAACCAGTATGAAAAACTCGTTTGGTAAATGTATTTCTTCGATTCTATCGCATATTTCTTTTAATGTAGTTTTTTGAAGTTGATTCTTGACTCTGACACCTAATTCCGGATCTTCCGTGACTAGTTTAGCTTCTATAATTGGAGTTGAAATGTTCTTTGCTGCATTTATTATTTCCTTGATACGAGGTACGCCTAAAGTTATGTTCATTGAGGCTACTCCAGCAAAGTGAAATGTTTTGAGAGTCATTTGAGTGCCCGGTTCTCCAATACTTTGAGCGGCTAATGCACCAACAGCAGTCGCAGGTTCCATTCTGGAGCGAAAAAATTTGTTCCAACAATCGTCTAAATAACTATTCAGTTGCTTTGATCTAAATGCATTGTTCATCATAAAACGTCGCATATCAGTTTCGAATTCTTGACAACACAATTGCTCATCCGACGTATATTTACGTTTTTTAGCGATGGCTTTGTAATGAGTTTCCTTTTTCTCGTTAGTTAAATACTCTTCGCTTCTACTAGGATACATTGCTCGTACATTTAAGTACGCTCGATCAAAATCTACTGGTTTATCTTGGCCTTCCATTAACATTGGGTCAAGTCCGTCCATGCCATAACATAACTGAATTACTTGTCCTTCAGCATTTCGAACAGACATGTCATAATGACAGCACAGATCTTCTAAAGCTTTTACCAGACGCCTTTGCATATATCCAGTTTCGGCTGTTTTTACAGCAGTATCTACAAGACCTTCACGTCCACCCATAGCATGAAAAAAGAATTCCGTGGGACTTAATCCAGAAAAGAAACTATTGGCCACAAAACCTTTAGCTTCTGGTCCGCGATCTGGGAGATTAAACATGAAAATGAACAAACTATTTTATTATGCAAATATAGTGAACAATACATTTTGAAGGAACTATTTATGTATTATTCTTTTTTGTTCTACGAATAAGACTTTACCGTTTCGTCGAAAATGAGGAAGCGATCGTAAATAAAAACCTTCTGAGACACGCTTTCCGTTCAAGGCCTGCTGGCCCACACAAGCTATCATTTGAGAAATATTGATGTACGATCCCTTAGATCCAGATTGTGCCATAATTAAAGGCGTATTTGTCTTATGCAGTTCTTGCACACACAGTTTTCCTGCCGAATCTCGAATATCTGACAATGCTTTCAAAACGGCACCTTCTGACGAGTCCAATGTTTCTGATGGTCTGGAAAGCATCTCGAAACATTTCTTATATCCTGACATTACTAGCTTCTTTTTTTCTTCGATGAGCCTAGTACCAGGTGTCACATCTCCAATGCCAATCGAGAAGCCACGATTCATTAAATAGTTAGACGTAATTCTGGATAAACGGTACATGGCAAGACACGCTGCTTCCTGTAAAACAGAATACTCTGTAGTGAAATTATTCAGCAAATAGAAATCAAACATTATTAAATAGATTCGTGGAAAACCCTAAACCGCTTCTATTTACCTTTCCCCAATCTTTTAAGAGAACATAAAACACATTCGCTTTAGCTCCTGATCCTAAAGTTGCTTTGTCCAACGCTCCAGCCATTAGCTCAGAGTTATGAACAACGACAACTACGAAATGACACAATAAGAGTTTAGTATGTCATTTATAAAAATAGTTCACGCCAATTTAGTACATACGAAAACGAATAAAATAGATTGTCATACATACATGTGTCATTTGGGTCCATTTCTTCTTTGGAACCAACGTGATTTTTTCCTTTGGCTCTCATGTTGAGTTTTATTTCTGAGTAGCGATTTGGTCTAAATATAACGGATATAAGTTGTTTTCCACTCCAAAGTTGCATTGGTTTCATAATAGCGGGTGCGGGTAACTCGATAAATTCATCTAGAGATGCAGCTGCCCATGCAATAATTCGGGCGGCTTCGGGTTTCGAGAAAAATATATTTTTGTTTGTTAACAGGTAAGCACCAGTTAAGAAGTCTTGGGTTGCAGAAATAATTAATTCTCCATTTCTTGGTGTCACTAAATTTGCCTCGTTCTAAAAAAAAATTGTTGATTGGTCTTTGGTTCCATTACAAAAAGTATTAAAGGTGATGCTTATTAAACCTAAATTGGTACGAAAATTTCGATTAAAATGAGTATTATACAAGACAGCCTTGCAATAATATGTGTGAAGGATGTCAATAAGTAAATACCTGCTGAATACGAAGATTAGGGTCCGGAGAAATTACAGAGCGGCCAGAAAAATCAACTCTCTTGCCTGATAAGTTACCACGAAATCGTCCCTGGAACGCGACATAAACTATGTATAAATACATAACCACATATATGGCCCCATGATATGGGATTTTGTTAATGACGCTAGAGAATTTGGAGCATTTTTTACCTGTTTTCCCTTTAACCTCTGTACAAACCCCCTGCCAGACTTCTTTTTGCCCATGTTCGCAGGGATTCCCGACATCTCCGAGTTAATCACCAAAGCACACTGAGTTTGTATAAAGTCCCAGTCTTCAGCAATCATTTCTACCTTAGCTCCTGATTCTCTATGTTTGGTCAAAACCTCATTGAGAAAACAAATTTCGCTTAATTTCATTGTAATGTCGTCTTCAGTACTACAAAAAGAGAAATTCATTATTTTCAACAACGTCTCTGTTTTCATCGGATGCAAAAATATGTTTTAAATAATATATGTTCTTACGTCCCAGCTTTAAGTTCAGAAACTACTGAAGGACGTATACAAATAGGCGGTACTGGTATTCTAGTCAATATTAAATCAGACGGGGCTCCTGAGCCAGAGTCAGATCCCATCAAGAGTAAAGCGGCATCAGACATAGTAATTCTCTGGAATAAACTCTGAACTATTAGAGGAGTCAATACGTCGACAGTTGGATCAAGTTGTGCAAACTTTCCTAGCGTTGCCTTTTCAAAAGTTTCTGTATAAAACAAATTTACAATAAATTAATTACAATAAAAATACAATTTATAAATCATATTTTATTTATGCGACAATTCTTGACTTCTTACGTGAAAGGTTCTTGACTTCCTCGCTAGACTTAGCATGTCTGTACTTATCATGAGCTATTTTTAACATTCCACACTTTTTGACAACTCCATTTGGCGCGCCACAGTATGCACACACGTGCATTTTCTTCGCGAGTGCAATAATTTTTTTCCTCATAGCTTTTTTTGCCAAATAAGGAAGGGCAGGATTAGAACTTTTGACTCTCCAGTATTCCTTGTCTTCTGGCTTTAATAGTAATGAACCACATTCCTGTGTAAAAATTAAAAAATCGTAATTACTATAACGTTTGAGGTACAGGGCGAGCTGGTCCACGGACCACGACATGAGATTTCCTAGTGTCTTCACAGACCCACCAGTTTGTCAAAATAAAACTGTAACAAACCTTGCAAATACATTGCAAAATATTTAAGGTCATTCCAAAATAACCACAGTGGAAAACAGGAAGTTCGAGGTCTAGGTATCCAAAATGTCCGACGCAATCCTGAAGCCCTTTACCACCTAAATACAAACATTATAAACGTTAACTCAAGATAACCCATCTTAAAGATAAATGAGTTGGAACAAGTAAAGGTGAGAAAGAGAGAGCAATCTTACAAGTGGCACATTTGGAATCTTTTCCGCAGGTTCCCATTCTTCGATCTAAAACCCCATGAGATACTGGCGTCCGCATTCCATCCTGCTGATATAGATGCTTGGCTACTACACGGAGATGGCCTTGTTTCGCAGTATCTTCCGCACTACCCACAGAGAAGCGAACAGAAGCCCTGAAATCATTCAGCAAAATCATAACGCAGATTTTAATGCAATTGAAACCCACTCAGAAGATGTCATGTTTTCTTTTCTAGGTACGACAAAACTTACACTCTGTAGCAGTTTCGGTTCTCCCGATATTGTTCTTTCACCATTTTGATTAACGTCTATTAACGATAAAATAAGATCCGGACACTTCCTTGCTTAACATGCGTGTAAATAAAAGCTAACAATTTGAAAATAGCTCAACTCTGTAATCCTTGTTTCAACCCGTATGGTATATTTTTAGTCTATTTGTCAATTAATGACGAAGATGAAAACTCACAGAAGCTTCGGTATAAGACGGTACGAAAGTAAAAGAGCTCCAGCTTTGTGTTTTTTGGCGTTTGTATTAAACTTCATGTTCAGTATAAAAAAAGATTCTAAACAGGAGGAACAGTAGTATTTTCTATTAGTTTATGTACGTTCCATTCATTTATAATTATAGGTGATACACGGGATTGTTGGTTGGAAATAAACAATATGATTGTACTTTTTGTAAAAATTATTCCATCGCCAAATGCTAAAATAAAACCATGTGCAAAACGTGCAAAACGATATGAATCTATACGTTACGTGTGGTGTATCAGTATGCGTTTTACCAATTTCATCAACTACATTTTTCTTACAAACGTGTAAACACAACTTGTGTTACACAAGAGAAGATATATTATGTAGGTTTGCATTTTCTGTCATGTTGTAAATACTGGTACTCAAACCAGACATTTCAGCTTGCAGATGATATATTTGAACAGTTAGAAAATACCCGGCAGTCTATCATCACATTAACGTTCTAAACCAATAGCAGAGAGACGAGGGCTTTGGGTTTACTTTAGCATAATATTGTTGACAGACAGCTTTCCTTGTTTCTTGTCGCTCAGAATGGCCATTGTGAGCGGAGAAAAAGCAGAAGCAGACTATCAGTCAGAGCAGGCCGAGAACCAAGAAAGCCCCTTGTATTTGTTAGTTTTGGTCCTGTTGAACGCTAGTTGAAAGTGAACAAACCGACAATAGAAAGAATAGAAAAAGTGTTATAAAACCTATCTTTTACAAAAAAACTTTTGAAATTTTCGGGTTCGACATTTCTTAGAAAGTAAGCTCCTGACATACTTCACCTATTTTTATTATTTATTTAATTTTGTCATTCATATTCTTTCCTTGTAATTGTTATGTTAATGCCGAGTGAATGCTGACCTCAGACCTTGTTGGGTAGGGTCAGAGGGTGAATATATGATATCAGTTAATTTCAAGGTTGATTGTTTATAGCACAGCAGGTGTCGTAGCACAGAATCTTTATCTTTGGTACTACCAACTACCCTTGCTTAGTGGCCAATTAGATATCTTCAAAAATGGCCGCATTCGACTATGAAGGCGATTTGGGTAATTCTGTCAATTTAAATAATATATTAACTTGATTTATGTGTGAATGCATAACAGTTATGATAATTAGAATGACTGTGGGTTTCTTAGAAAAACTTAAGAATTTTTTCAACGCCTTTTACACTTCCTCCAAGAGGAGGGGCGGTGGTAAAGATTTTAAATATGCAAAGCAGATAACAACATTGGCCAATCGAGAGCAGATTGAAATGGTTGTGGATCTGGATGATCTGATCCAATTTGAGGACAGCGAACAGTTGGTGGAAAACATTGAACGTAATGCTAAAAGGTGAGTAAAATATTAAATTGCATACAATCTATACTACTAGTGTTTATGTTTATTGTTTATAGTAAATTGTGGATATGATGCAGGTACACTCAAATTCTTGGTGACGCTGTATCGGAACTTATTCCCGAGTACAAAACGAGAGAAGCTACAAATAAAGATGCATTAGATGTTTTTATCGAGCATCGGTTAGCCAACGCACAACGCCAACAAGATGATCAAGCTCCTCAAACACAGCCAACTGTAGAATCACAGTTTCCTCCAGAGTTGCTGAGACGCTTCGAAGTGTACTGGAAATCCCGAAGTGCGGTTAAAAGTGCCAGTATTCGAGCACTCCGATCAGAGCAGGTACGAAGCATTGCTACTCTTGCATGAATAATATTCATATAATAATATCCCTTTATTTATTGCATTCTTACTTGAATGCTATTAGTTATATTACGTTTTTCATATTTTTTGGATAAGCAAGACAAGTAAACTTATGCTTGATGTTGCATGTTGTTTATGTACTGTCAGGTACATTACAACACAAACAATAACACCCCACAAGTCCTTAAATGCAATATTCTAACGATAAGTGTAAGGTGCATAGTATTATCGGTATGGATGTATCAGATTATGAAAAAACTTTGAATTTAGTCGTTAGTCGTCAACTTTTCAAAAAATCATGATCTTGGGCTCACAGAAGGGAAATCGAAATCACATTGTTTAGTGAAATAGTTGTTTGCTTTGTTCGTTAGTTTCCGAGAATAACCTCAACTTTAGTATTATTGATGTAAATTGTTTCTTTTCATGTTTTCATGCCTTTCTAATTCAGTCTTATCGAAAATATGAATAATTCCTAAATGGATTTTTAAATAGTGTAAAATTGAAACTACAGAAAACAAGAAAATGATAAAAATAATGAATTAAATTATGGAAACATTTAACCACAGGTTGGAAAATTGGTTACTGTTCATGGAACCGTTATTCGAGCATCTGAGGTTCGCCCACTTCTTACAGTCGCTACCTACTCATGTGACAGTTGCTCTGCTGAAACCTATCAAAGTATTTCTGGCCCCAGTTTCACTCCTCAGGTGTTATGCAACTCTGACTTCTGCAAGTTTAACCGAACTGGCGGCCGATTGCAGATTCAAACTAGAGGCTCCAAGTTTATGCGATTCCAAGAGCTAAGGATTCAGGAGCAAAGTTCCGATGTACCAGCCGGACATGTTCCTAGATCACTGGTTGTTTACTGTCGGGGAGAAACAACTAGAAAAGCAACGGCAGGTGACCATGTGTCGGTTACTGGAATATTTCTACCATTATCTAAATCCTCTGCTTTCGCACAGGTGACATCTGGCCTATTGACCGACACTTATTTGGAAGCTCACGTTAGTAACTTTTTTTAAATCTAAAATACAATAATGGTCGTGAAACACCAGTATATAAGTTTTTATTCATTTAGAGGGTCGTTTCTTTGTCAAAATGGGATGAAGGTGAGGTTGGTGGTGAACTAACGGAAGCCGAAATGTCGGAAATCTCGGAATCTGATTTTTATGATAAATTAGCTGCTTCTATTGCTCCGGAAGTTTATGGACATGATGATGTGAAAAAATCTTTACTTCTTATGTTGGTAAGACTCTTTCATCAATAATAATTTAATTTCATCAAAAATAATTTATGGAATAGTAAGCTCATCATGTAATGTGTTCGTTGTACTATACGCTGGACTAAACTACTTATTCTTTAGGTTGGTGGAGTCGAGCGTAATGTTGGGGGTTTAAAAATACGTGGCTCAATAAACATCTGTCTCATGGGTGACCCTGGAGTAGCAAAATCTCAACTGCTTTCATATATTGATAGATTGGCACCAAGAAGTAAGTAAACATGCATTTATTACTTTTACGCCAGCTACCGTAATCTCTGCGTATGATTGTGATTGAAAATTGTGTTTTAGCAAATCACATGCAACGATTTTGTAATAAAGATTGTTTGACACGCGTCGGCCTATTTAAAAAGTGCATTGCTTATTGCTTACTTCTACCGTTGCGTTGCACGGTTTGCCTCAAAGATTAGTTATAAATTGAATCTAAAAACTAGATTTAGATTATGAAAATGAGACCAGAAGAAAGTCTGTAATTAGTATGTCTCGTTTAATTATGTCTGTTGAAAACTGAAGACAAATGTGATTTGACTTATGTACCGATAGCCATCGAAATTTTGTCGTATGCTATCAAGTTTTTTCACTTATTTTAGGTTTGTGTAGTTATGAATCAACATAACTTTTAAAAAAAATATTTTATTGACACTTCTAGGTCAACTTACTTCTGGACGAGGAAGTACAGGCGTTGGTCTAACTGCCTCCATAATGAAAGATCCAGTTACTGGAATTATGACTTTAGAAGCAGGTGCACTCATGCTTGCGGATCAAGGTTGGGGAAAAATCTATAAAATCATACTGTGTTATCCATCAGCAGAGTTCTCCCTCTAAGCTAAACTTTACGTATTTTCATTTGAAGGGATTTGCTGTATTGATGAGTTTGACAAAATGAATGAAGCTGACAGAACTGCACTCCATGAAGTGATGGAGCAACAAACTATTTCGGTGGCAAAAGCGGGTATTCTCACCACACTTCACGCCAGGACTTCCGTTTTGGCAGCTGCTAACCCGGCGTACGGCAAATATAACCCAAATCGAAGTATTCAGGATAACATAAACCTCCCTGCAGCTTTGTTGTCTCGATTCGATCTTTTATGGCTCATCCAAGTGTGTTTGACAATAGCATTAAAAGTAATAATAATAAATTGTATCAATTTGTGATTGTAAAAGGTAACAATTTCGAATTGTTGTAGGATAAACCTGATGAACAAGAAGACCTCCGTTTGGCTAAGCATATCACTTACGTGCATCAGTATCTTCGTGAACCCCCTTCAAATTTAAAACCCTTGGACATGGGTTTAATGAGAAGATATATTGTATCATGCCGGAAAATGAATCCTACCGTTCCACAAACTCTCAGCGACAAACTTGTAACGGCTTACGTGGAATTGCGAAAAGAAGCAAGAAATGGAAATAGCAAGGAGAATACTTTCACCTCGCCAAGAAGTTTGCTGGCTATATTGCGTATATCTACTGCATTGGTAACCTCTTTTCTTCACAACTTAACATTATAAACTTTGTCAGTATGACTAATGGCTTGGTGTAATTGTTACAGGCTAGGTTAAGAATGTCTGACGTTGTTATCGATGATGATGTACAGGAAGCTATACGTTTAGTTGAGCGTTCTAGAGATTCAACAAAGCGTAAGTTTATCCTTCATAGCGTAATCGATTTTTCAAAACATTGTTGATACAAAAATAAACTGACATTTTGCGTTATTTTACATGAAGCATCCCAGCATAATACCCAGCGTAAAGAGACCCCAGGCGACAAAATAGTGAAGATAGTTCGCCAACTTGCTGATGAAGCAGCTGACAAAACCACTGTGAAAGTATCAGCTATTCGTGAACGATGCCGCCGTGTTGGATTGAATAATGCCGAAGAGGTAGACCGATTTTTGGACGTATATGAAGTTCAAAATGTTTGGCAGATCAACCAGAACAAAACAAAATTAACGATGATTAACATGCGTTAGCTCTGGTTCCATTTTCATTCTGTTCAAAAACTATTTTTCTCTTGATCATTTAACAATTTTGATACTCTACGAACTTGAAGATAAAACTTAAAGTATGACTTTCTATCTTCCCATTTACTTACATGGGGTTGTCTGTAGTACTCTTTCTACATAGCATTTTCACAAATGTATCCAATTTAATGAATACATTAAATACATTCACATTTTTATCTTGTACGATCTAACAAGTATCATTTGAATCATTTTATTTATATATTGTTCACATAATTTTAGCAACTTGTAGTAATGAAGGTTAAGGTTGTAAAATAAAACATTCGTGTGGTAAAAAATATCAAAACCATACAATACTGACTTAATTTATTTATTTTTTAAATAATAAACAAGCATGGCTTCATGATAGGTGAAAACGTTGTATTATGAGGTCATTCCGAAAATTTTCTTCCCTCTATGATTAAAGGTCATAAAATTAGGACGATTAAAAAATGACTCGAAGGATTTACAAGCGATGTCTTCAACGGCACGTATTTCTTTGAAAGTCTTGGTTGCGGAAGCTCCCCAAATGGCAAGTGCTACTCCAAGTAATGCCTCCAAAACCATCTACAGAACATTTATACGCAATGTTAGTGATGAGAAATAGTTTTATTTAATTAAAATAACCACCCTCACTTCTATGCCGGAACTTACGTCTAGTGGAAGGGAAGTGAATTCTTCTTCATTGTATCGCAAAAACTGTAGATCTGTAATGTAGCATTAACGTATTTTGGCATTCATTCACATTACAAAAATATTAACTAGAACAATGTAACTTACGCTGGGACACAGAGTATCCTGTGTGACAAAGTAGCAGCATGCCAAGGCAAACGCCAACTTTCCCAATCGCATGGGCCATTTTCCCGTCCCCGGTTTCTTTAGTTTATACTCAATAATATTAGCACTAACAAAGATAGCAAAATTCACGATTCGATTCACCTTAAGGAATCGAACTTAACGTTCAATGTTCAAAACAATCAAGCAAACAAAAAATGTTCACTTCAGTATGCTTTAACTGTGTCTGCCTGTCGTGCCTGCACTTTATAAACAAATCAGAACAGATTACCGTTTCAGTTTCATTAAATTATGAATCGAAATTTACTTTTGAAAACAAATCAACAGACTTTAGCTCAGGTCGGTTGTAAGTTACCAACACATATTACAACAAAGAAACAGATTCCAATGACTCAAACAATTACAATTTAAACTACGACTAAACTCAACTTCGCACAGAGAAATTTAATATACCTATTACCAGATCCCACAGCTGTTTCATGTTTAACCATTACAGAAATCACATTTGCATTTTGATTCTACGTGTCCCCACTCATAACAAACAAACTTTAGGACATGAAAAATGAACTGTGTTTACTTTTAAAGTATTTACTACTTGTACTTATGCGTGTATTCATTTTTAAATATCCATTCCCGCAGTTGTACGGGGCACAGTAATAACGAAATGATCTCACAAAAAATATAACGAATATCCATTCTATGAACGTGCATTCTTGACGTTCTTTCTCAAAATGAATGTATCGGGTTTTATTTATCTGACGACGTGGCCTAATAAAATCATTGACATTGAACAAGCCTAACTTTTTTTTAAAAAAAATTAGAGCAAAAAGTCACATCTTTAAAATAACGTCTTGATAAAATACATATTGCCATACTTGAATTTATTTACATTTTTAAGTAAATACGCTCCACTCCGCCCATCATCCATTTTAAATAAGAAGTAATACATGGGATTATTTAAGTAAAGGGAAAATTACACTACGTTAGAATTTTGAGTATTGACCCCGTTGAGCATTTTTGACAAATAAACCAATATCGATCTATCTATATTATATGATTGATTGTACTACGTTTGCTAGGAAAATTACCAGGATTCATTACTATCTTCTTAAAGTTATAGAAATATATATATAATTTGTCTTATATAATCTTTTGAAACCCAAAAAAGTGGGAAATGCAACTAGTTGATGATAAGTCGCTTTTATTATGATCAGATTAGATTAAAACTTTTGGGGTAATTACCACAAGAGTAAGGGTAAATAGAGGAATATGTGCGGTTTGAATCTGGGCTCGGAAGGCCCTAAAATATCAAAATAATGCTGGTAAGAAGCTTTTTACATTCTACAAATACACCACGGAAAGGAGAAGCTAATTTAAAAGCAGTCAATGTCATTGCACTAGTAATGCAAACGTCTATTTTCAATTTAGATTTCAGGATAGATATTTCAGTGAATTTGCTTGTAGATCTAGCATTTTTGTAAAAGCTGCAGCTTTAATAGCACTACCTCGCAAAAGCAACGACGGTATGAAACAAACATGTACTTGGTTCGTAATTCTTAACTTCTAGTGGCGTCTAAAATTAATCCTTTGTCTAAAATTATCTCTATTAAAGTATTTTTTTGCTCATTGAATTAGCTCTCCTGTATTTTATTTTAACAAGCATAGCTAACCCAACAAGGTGTCTTTAATGCAATATCAAAATAATGCTGGTAAGAAGCTTTTTACATTCTACAAATACACCACGGAAAGGAGAAGCTAATTTAAAAGCAGTCAATGTCATTGCACTAGTAATTACTAGCATTAATGCAAACGTCTATTTTCAATTTAGATTTCAGGATAGATTTTTCAGTGAATTTGCTTGTAGATCTAGCATTTTTGTAAAAGCTGCAGCTGTAATAGCACTACCTCGCAAAAGCAACGACCGTATGAAACAAACATGTGCTTGGTTCGTAATTCGTAACTTCTAGTGGCGTCTAAAATTAATCCTTTGTCTAAAATTATCTCTATTAAAGTATTTTTTCTGCTCATTGAATTAGCTCTCCTGTATTTTATTTTAACAAGCATAGCTAACTCAACAAGGTGTCTTTAATGCAAAATGCCACACGTGGCGTGCATGTTAATAGGTATTTTACAAGGTAATTTTTATTTGTTTGTGGTAATAGGGGCCACTTATTACCACACATATTACCACTACCAACGTAAATACTCTTTCCGCTACTTCTAACTGCTGCTTCTGCATACTCTTGATTTACTAAATATAACATCATTGGTTAATTATCTTTAAGATCATGTCAGCACTTTTGCAGCTTCTAAAATGAACAAGCGTCAAACGGGCTATAATGCGTATTGTAATAGTAAACATCAATGCTTTTACATTGATTTCAGTCTTTGGAANTAATTATCTTTAAGATCATGTCAGCACTTTTGCAGCTTCTAAAATGAACAAGCGTCAAACGGGCTATAATGCGTATTGTAATAGTAAACATCAATGCTTTTACATTGATTTCAGTCTTTGGAATACCTAGGAAAGGAGGAGTGATGTTGATCATGTTGAAGTTAACTGGACATTGATATTGATGAGGAACGGGAAATATTATTATTATTATTTTTATTACTACCCCAGAAAGTGCTCAAAATATTATCCTATAATACTATACCATATCATTTGTACTAAACCGATGCATGTTTATTATATGCCTTTTCTTATTTGATGCCAACGGCTAATGTCATTTTGTATGTCTGTGTCTCTTTTATTTCCCCACTTCATGTTCTCGTCGTCCAGTAAGGATGACCATATTTATACAGTACTTGTTTCGGTAACAATGTTAATATGGCTATTTCGCAATGGGTCGATTACTTCCACATCTGGTTCTCAGTTTTTGATGAATACTTACCTCTTTAAAGGTAAAGTTGACTCATTAATAAGATTACCATATTCAATTATCTTACTTTTATTTAATACGAAGTTATTTAAATAATTTTCTGTGATGAGTGTGCCAGCCAACCAACAAGTTGAGATTCAAGATCCTTTTAGTATCTGTTTGTCTCATGCTTTCTTGCAATAATAAATTCTTCGAAAATTGTAACATGTCGTGTATACTGTATCCGTTTGAATAAACTTTAAACATACCTAGTAAAATACTCATTAAAGCATAAAAAACGATGCTTATTGCTTATTGTTATTACGTAGCTGAATAGTTTCAGGTAGGTATTGGAATTGGTTGGTTTGTCTCTCTGTCCGTCTGTCCGTGCACACTCTCCTGCCCACATCCTTTGACCGATTTCGACAAAAAAAATTTGCATGAAGGTTCCTTATGGTCCCTAGTTGTGCACGTTAAAGTTTAGGCTCAATCGGTCATACCCCCTGAGGATCACAAAATTTTCTCAAATGACAACCATGTCGCCAGAGGCCCTTTTTCGAAAAAAATAAGTTGGTGTGCAGATAGCTGATAATTTGTTATTAAGTTTTGCAAAGTTTGACA
>JAHZNB010001727.1:0-22487 GCA_027744295.1 Callyntrura guangdongensis
TTGTGGTACTGGTACATGTACGTATGCCAGTAGCTACAATGTCGCTAATCTTATACTTGATTACTTCCTACCGGATTTTTCACTAACAGTGTACATTGTACATGGACATATAGCTGTCTCAAACCACCTTGCTAGTGTTATTCAAGTTGACGGCAACGATAAGGGTTGAAAGGAACCGTAAAGCCTTTTCTTAACGATATTATAAATAAAAAAACGTTGTATATGTTCTCTCCAAAATATTTTCTACTCCATCATCTTTATCGTTTTGCTGCACAGCTACCAGATAATAGTCCAGCCCCGCGTAAATGTAAAGAAAATTAGGAACCTAGTTGCGCGACGAAGAAAGCACACGGTGAAGGATAATAAATAAAAAATGAAGAGAATAGCATAATATATGAAAAGAGGAAAGCCATGTGAATGCAACTTGTCCAATTTCATTCTTACTTAAAGGACAGCGTGGGCCCACCTCCTTCATCAAATTATATTATTCTTTCATAGTACAATGTCTCCATAAAAGAATAATAAATAACATAATGGAAGTATGGATGAATCCTTCATCGTACGACTCATCATCATCATCATGCCTGGTTGGCTTTGGCATCGCTACCTTGCCTGTATTTCACACATGAGCACAACAACATACGTGTTATGTGTATATTCATCAAATTCTTCAGTCCATTTCCCTTCTTTTTGTCATCATGTCAAGTCATTTGTTTGTCTATTCGGTGGTTGCTTCTACCTGCTTGCCACTTTCAGGATGATGTGAAAATGTGATATACGTCCAAATGCGAGGAATTTGACGATATGATGATGATGATACATAGATAATGATGATGAGAGTTAGATAATGGTCGTCATCATTAGAATAAGCTCATTTGCCATCATCGTATTCACTAACTTGATTCAACGCTAAACATACAAATGTTTACAAACCTACACGGGCTTGAAAACGAAGCCACAGTAAAATAAAATACAAAGTAGCCAGTATACATTGGTGATGTATTTCTTGTGCTGCTGCATTATTTTTACGTCTGTCTAAACTCGGGTCTAGTCCGAATCACCGCCTCTATCTACTTTTCCCTTGTGTGGGTAATTCTATCTCTTGATTATGACGAGAGTAATAGTACATAACAGGATTTAATAATAAAAGGCCAAATCGAAACAGTACGTATTTTTTGTGATCAATAGAATACTGAAAACATTTCACAGAGCTCAGCAGTGAACGAGTCCGTGTTGGCATTGACTTATCCTTGAGATATTTCCAATGAAATTGAGTTTTTTTGGGCCGACAAGTTGCGGTACTACCGTTAGATCGAGAAAGTGCTCACAAAACGCCCTTTTGTGCACGTTGTAAATGCCCATGGTCAACCCATCAAACTTTCCAGCCAACAAAGTATGCCAAGAGACTACTTAAAANACCGTTAGATCAAGAAAGTGCTCACAAAACGTCCTTTTGTGCACGTTGTAAATGCCCATGGTCAACCCATCAAACTTTCCAGCCAACAAAGTATGCCAAGAGACTACTTAAAATATTTTAATATTCATGTCCGATTATTACCTTTTTTTTACAAAATATTATGCTATCCTCGAATTAGTGTAGCGTAATTATTAACTTGGGGGTATAAATGGGGCCGGGGCTCAGGACGACATGTCTGCATTCAAAACTGTAATTGAGTTGTGCTTGTTTTACCTTGCTGTGTGGGCGTAGATATCCCCAATTTGATTTTTTAAATTCAACATTTTTTTCAGCAACAGTTCATTATTGAAATTACTAGTTAACAAAACTGTGTACATTGTATCATACACCTGTCATCAGTTAAGCAAAACAGGTCCATAACAAAAGGGAAAATGACATATTTCGCTAAAAAAATTCTACTTTGTAACGGTTTGTTTATTCAAAAAGATTATAGGTACGACTGCTTACATGTTCCATAGACTTAACGGCTAAAATGCCACCAAAACTGTTATTTGGGGCTCATTTTCCAGAATGTACGTATTTGTCCGTCTCAGTGGCATTTAAATAATGATAACTTGTTGTAGCTTTGCATATGGCAAATTCAGTTACAACAAAACTTTCCGTTGGAATTAAATAATAATTGACAATATTGGATCGAATGTGGTGGTCTTTCTCCTTCAACATTGTAATATTAATACAATAATAATAATAACGGACATATGTATATGTATGCATGTTTGAAAAGTTTATTTCTAGAAAGACAACTTTGGTGGTCATTTCTAAGAGAAATAATAATGATGTCTGCGGCTTGCACGAACACAAATCGAGTTCATTTTTACAGGCAATGCGTATGGTATAGCAATAACATACCTATAAAATGCGCTCCTTACTCGATATATTTACCAAGAAGGAAAGCTACCGATACGTCTGAAACGACATCAACAAAATGGTTGCGTTGCACATATTCCGTCAGCTAGACATCATGAAGTGCTCTCTCGGACGACCAGATAGACCACAAACACCTCCGTATAATGATATGAACAAGGAAGGGTGTCAAAATAGACACCCGCAAGTGTTGAAACGGTGAGAAAAACGAATCGATTTTCTCGGAGTTTTCTCTCTGCTTCCCTGATAGTTTATGTATTTGCCTTTCTCGTTTAGTTTACTGAACGAGCACCTTTTCAACTTCCCTATGCCCATCTCTCTCAGCTTGCTCGTTGCTGCTGACACATGAAATTTTCGCCTGCCCATGTCGACCACCTTGTATCTACCTACGTATAAAAGCGCAGCAGTCGAAACGTTCTTTTCCCTCTCGCTCTCCCTGAATACCCACCACCGGAGACCAGCCGGGCAAGAGGATATACACTTTGGTATAAAAGTAAATGGGGCTTATAGCTGGTACTGCTGCTTCTGTCACGCAATCCCCCCGGATTCCGCCTCTGAGGCTCCACACGATATGCCAAACAGGAAACTTTGTGGACATTAGGATAACAAATAGTGAAGAATGAGCAAACGCATTTACATTATGAACAGCTAGTTCTACCGCTACTACAGTTGATTAGAGAGAACAACACACGAAAATTTTGGTTAGAGAGCAAGCGACAGAACAAACTTTTGCATGCGGGGATTTTTATGCAGTTGGAAACCGTGAGTTTGAGTCATGTGAGCATACGAGAGTATAAAGACTTCGGAGTAACAAAAATGATTCCTGGACACGGTGCAGGAGCAGTTCGCGCCATGTTCAAAGTTATATAACAACAGCTTGATATAAGTATGGTCAATGGTAGTCGCTTCTAATTTGCTCTAAGCCGGTGATGAAAGTCAAACAAATGGGGACATTTTTTTCAGTTTTCTGAATTATCTAAAAACTCTCGGAATATCACAACACTCTACAAGAAAGTCGTCAAAACGTTATATTTTATGAAACATTTTGCCAGTAATTATTTATTTCGTGACTTATGCTCGGAACAGAAACTTGAAATGAGAGTAATAAAAACCAACCAATTGTATATAATGTTCACCTGTAGATGGCAATTTCCAGGTAAGAATATTTTTGTACCCAGCTTATAATTGGTTGTTACTTGTTACGTATGCTCTTTCAAGTGAGCTCAACAACACAATTTTAAGATATAGAGTAAATTGATGACGTTGTAAAGAATTCATAGAAAACAAACCAGTGTGTGGAATTCAATATTCCTAAAGCGAGGGTACCTTAAATCCTAGCTGCGAGAGCAAAGACCAAATTAAACTTGCTCAGTCTTTCTCAATAAAATATATTGCCCCTCCTCCAGGTTAGGGTGATCTCACAGTCGCATTGTTTACGCTGCAAAATATTTTCTCATGAGGTTTTGTGTAGGCAGACAGTATACATTTGAACTCTTTCTATTCCCTGGAAATAGTATCGACTAGACAGAAACCGTTCTTGATTGACTCCTTTAAGCTTTTGTGCAACGTTTATTGTTAATTGAGCATGGTGATAATGGCAGCATAATATGGTAGTATATCCAGCACTAATTTGCTCGAGACACTGACTCCACGTTGAAATGATTCACCGGAAAATTAATCTCATTGTTTCCCAGAATTTTCCGGAAATACATAAGTAGTAACAGGGATTCCTGTTTACACCACCTTTAATTTCATAAATTGCAAGTTTTATCGAAAGCAACACGGTAAAAGGAAAAGGACTTTCAGCATTGCTCACGAAATGTCTTGATATGGATTGAAAGAAAGACAAGTGTCCAAATAAATAAATTTAGTTGATACTAACCTATTCAGTCATTCTCAGGCTAAACATTTGTTTACTGTAAGTCAGAGTTAAGTATAAAGTAACCAAATAAATAGTAAATAGAGTGTGCCATTTTTATTATTATTACATAAACGTACACCCATCTAGTGATGATGATAAGATGATTATTATCATAAACATGAAACCACGATACAAATTCCTGTTATTGGGAGGACAATCACTTTACCAAAATTACTAGGTTTTACAAGGAAGTTAGGTGTGAGAAGATTACCGTACTGTTCTCAACGAAAAAAAAAATTGGAGCAGCAGGAGCTAGTGCGTAGTAGTGGCATATACACCAGGAAAACGGGCAATATTGCTATAATGTAGCTTGCCACTCTTATTGCCGCTGATGATGATCACCGTCATCAGTAACTACGACTGGCTTCAGTATTCCCCGTTTATTTACTCAGATCCAACAAAATTCACATAAAAGAAAGGAAAATCATGGTAAAGCATGTTATTTTTCCAAGAAACGAAACGCCTTCCCTCTTGACTCAAAGGAGAAAAACGAGAGAGCTTACGTGTACTACACGTAAAAAGGAATGTTTAAAGACATGCAATGATTATAATGCTCTGACTTTTTTCTTCTATGACTAACTTGTCGTCCCGTTCGTTCCTTTGCAATAAAATTTGTGATGTAATGTAGTTTGTACTAGATGTAATATTACAACTATTCAAGGAGTATCAAAAAGAGAACAAGCTTAAGTATATTAAAGATGCTATATACGAAAAAAAACTTTTTTTTATCTGTGTTGGGTTCGTTGCAAGCAGCAGTCAAGGTGAAATGAGATGAAAATTATATAGTGCAGCAGACACCGCGGTATCATTATTATCCAAAAACGAGGATGAATTTTTTCAAAGTTAGAAACTTTCTGTGTGTGTCTGTGTGAGATGGATGTATTTGTAGCAAAGAGTAATGCACGGCTTACGGCTTCATATTTTAATGGGTGTACCGTCGTCGTCGTCATGTACGATATATATTATGAAAGGAGGCAAGTCGAGTAGGAGGCAAAACGAGCAAAGTAAAAGCATAAGTCGAGTGATGTTGGGCAATGTCAGGGCCAAACCCTGTGGTTTTCTTACACACACCACCATGTCATGATCTAGAAGATGCACACATGCAAGCGTACGTATATATGCATATAATTCAGTAATAGTATTATTATTACTACACTCATTTTACTGTTGTTGTTATTGCCACTACTACTTGTACTACTGAAGCTGTTGCTGTGGCTTACTTTTTTAGGTAATGGTGGTATATGGGTTAGCTGGATATTGGAAAATTGCTCTTTATGTGCCTCTTCACATCTCATCATTGCCATCCGATAGTCATCATCAAGACCACATTATGATGATTTTTGTTCACCGCAAAAAATCATCTTGACGATGCACACACTCGACCACCACCACCACCACCATTACCGTCATCGTTGCTTAATAAATGTACCATGTTACAAGTTACGTCCCCTTTTACCTCATGGCGGAAAATGCACTCGCATATTTTGCTCTCGTTTCACTCTCATCAGTTTGTATGTACTGTCTGGCAATGTACCCAAGATCGATATTGAATGATGTTATAAGAGTCTCTGGGGTGAATAGCCAAAGGAAAAATTATGCAGTTTTCAAATTTAACCTGTTACATGTACACAGAAAGGAAATGTGAAGGCAGGTCAGGTCATCATTATTATTTTTTGTTTACAATTGATGTTCCCAATTCATCATGCGTGTACCTGACACTAATAACGACAAAATGGCCGTCTTTATGGGAATATGCAGTAATGACATCGATTTTTATGACTCAAGTGGCTTCATAAATGACCCGGTAATCACGATGAGCAGACAGATTTTCGTGGCTCGTTGTAGACAGCTCCTCCGACAATGAATGTCTTCCAGGAAGGGGTTCCCCTCTATCTACTTTTCATGCGTTCCACGGCCGCAGTGCTGAACCTTAAGGATCGACTGACTGGATGGACGTAGCAAAAACAATTTGAAATTGTACCTTATTATAAATAGCGTCATTAGATCGTCGTCGTTGTTATCATTATCATCATAAAAGGTCATTAAGACAAATACGGGCAAATTGTATACAAGTTGTATAATACAACACAACAATGTTGATGAAGTCTGGCGAGGGAACGGGAAGGTGAAGTCAGTCCTATCCTTGCTTTTCTACTTTTGATATTTATCCGGGCAGATTTTCAAAGTCAATGAGCGAGGGAGCGATGGCGATGATGACTCGGTTCTGCCATGCAAGTGAAATCCTCCTGTCTCCCAATAATGAACGGAACGAAACGTTTTCGAAGAAAGTTCCTTTTGAAAAAGGGTTCAACAACAAATTGTGCATTACGTACTAGTCGTCGTCTGCGTCTTGTACATTAGCTTGTCAGAATTCAAGTTTGACTTTTGACTTTTAAAAATTCAAATGGATATTTTGTAGGTAACAACTTGTAATTTTTTAGTCTCGGAACATAATCTAAATGCTATCCAACCAGCATGAGAGAGAGATCAATGTTTTTGATATTATCACTATTTTAATGTTGCTGGCAGAGTGCACGCAGAGGTTTCGGGATTTAAACGACTGTTTGTGTGATCCTGTTACGGTGCATTATTTTTTAAAGAAAATTTTCAACTTGATGTGCTGTTGTGCGCCGGAATGATGACGAGCGACTGCTGCTGTCGTCTATTTGTTCCAGTGCAGTTGCTTCATTAAGGAAAGGTACAGCCCCTAAAGTATTTTTTATTACCACTAAGAAGAAAAGTACTCAAAATAGCTCTTCAAATTCTGTAACATGCACAACATGAACATGACATATACTACAAACATAAAAACAACAGAGTTACACAAACTTTTAGAAAAACTCTGAGAACACACCAAAAAGATCGAGAGAGAGACAAATAGAGAGAGAGAGAGAGAGAGATAAAAATACAGAAACAGTGGAGTACACAATATTATGCACTCTACACTCATTCGGAAAGACATCACACTAACTAACGAAGAACGAATAAAATGATGTACTGCGTACAACACTTTAGATACGGTTTAGTCCTTTTCGTTCTGCTTCATCCTGGACGGAACAAACGACCATGAGCCCAGAGATGCCTTCAGGGACTGCCCCAACGAAAATGGATGAACCCCTTTTTATGCATAGCATGATTTTAAAATTATAGCAAGAACAATCCGAACAAGACGAATTCTCAACTCATGTGCGTTTGTCAGGCACGGTTAATAAAAAGAAAAAAGGGTAATAAAATTTCAACCCTAGCATATATTTAGAACGTATCTTGGCGCATAAAAGGGGGAATTAAAGATATTAGAAATTAACTTAACGCGTGATGAGTATATTGCCGTGCTCTCAAATACCTACAGAGAGATAAACATATATTTCAATTTACCACCATACAGTACTATCGATCTTGGTCTTTGAATATACAAATGTGTGCTCCTTGATTGTGTACCCAAAATAAACAGAGGGATTTCTTATTTGGGACTCGAATATACATATACACAGGCGTATGAAAGTATTGGTCTGACCGGCATATATCCAAACGGCGTGCCTACATGCAAAATAAAAAGGAGACTTGTGTTCATATAATTTGCTGATATATTTTTGTGTGTATGGACGGAGTAACAAGAGTGAGTTGAGCTTTTTTGTTCTTATTATTACGTACATACGTGGATGTGGGACAAAAAAAGAAGAGAACGAACAACGGAGCATTGAAGACGAACGTATATTAAGTTGAGACAGAACCCACAAAAATCCATTGTCTTACATCTGTACCCTATAATTTTCTCCAAAAAACTCAATAATTTAATGGTTCATCGGAAATATTCTTGAAAGAATAAGAAGACAGACACACATATTTCGTTCCTACGTAGAATACACCGGCACAAGGGAGAAAGAATATTATGGAGGAATGGAAGAAGGGGAAACAATAAAAAGTTACTTTTCTTGCGCTATTATATATATATTGTTCCTTTCTTGCTGTTCGTTTCTTTCTCTCGACAATGCATAAACTCAAATGGCAAATCATTCTTTAGATAGGAAACATTACATATTCAAGTCACATACATCATAATATAATATAATCATAGATGTGCCCTCCAAATACATGCAGCATTGACGACGACGACGACGGAGATATGTAGAAGAAAAAGGAAAAATTCCAGCAGTGAAAAATGTATAAAGAAAAATAAATATCGTTGCGGGCAGGTGGCATATGGCAGTTTTCGTTTTGGTTGGTAGCTTGACGTCACTGTACCCCTCTAGTAGGTGTTTTGTTTTTACGAGTAAAAGAACTATAAGACAAGGATGACTTTCCCAAAAAAAAAAACTCGGATGGCAGTGTGGTATGGTCGCGTAACTGATAAAAAACAAGGACACATTGCATATTTGTGTATACAAATGGGAGGATAAAACCCGTTCTTTATGCCATTGTTTGTAAAATAGCTCCCGCTTTTATTATACTCGCCAGCATTAATCATTTTTAACGTATGCCTGCTCCACGCATTATTTGCAATCGTAACCCTTAAATTAACGAAATTGCACTATTATACACCATTCAAGTCATCAGCAGCAGCGTCATCAGTCTGTCTTTTTGTCATCATCACGGAGCATCTTTTTTATCTAGTAGGTAGTTGCTTCATCATTCATTGCGTTTTTTAAAAATAAAATGTACAGCTTACAAGTCAGCACAGCTAAAGAACAGGGAACGATTTGATTTCGGCAGTGAAAATAACAAAAAAAATATCTTTGTGTCTCTCTGTTCGTTGCTCATTTTCCTTCTTTCATGTCCCAGACTCATGTTACTGGTTTTCTGCGTACACAAAATTTGTCTTTCACAAATAAGTGGCAAGTTGATGATTGTGTAGCGACATTCCACTGAGATAGTATTATGTAGTTCCCTACTGTTGTTTATATCATCATCACTACCCCCATCATTTTCCCCTAAATTTTTCTTACCCTTTTCTCTCTCTCTCCCTGTCTCTGTTCTCTTGAATGACTCCCATATTTTTAAGGTTTGCTGGTCATGATGACGACGACGTATTAAATTACACGAAAATGATAATTTCTACAAATTTTTATGGACCGACTAGACGAACGTGATTTTGAACTGTGGTGGCATATCATAATGGAGGAAGAGATTGAAACAAGTTAATGGGAATGAATGTTCATGTTTCTCTATGAAGCTGCTATTGCTGTGTACCGTTGATGATGATCGTCATGATAATTTTTTATCATCATCAAGTAACAAAAGAGGACGACGAGTGCGATACCGTTTTGTACATCCTGTCCAACTTAAACAAGAGATATTGCTGTGTACCGTTGATGATGATCGTCATGATAATTTTTTATCATCATCAAGTAACAAAAGAGGACGACGAGTGCGATACCGTTTTGTACATCCTGTGCAACTTAAACAAGAGTATGATTGGTGAAAATAAAATTTGTTTACAGAGGAAATGTTGATGTACCCTTAAAGGTGATATTATTTTTGTTGCTCCCTTTCCCATTATTGGGGTGTTGTAAAACTAGTCAACAATTCAAATGACTGTAATAATAAAGACACGTATGGCTTTGTATCAATAGAACATTTTCTATAAAAATCGAAATTATTAACATTTTGTGATTAGGTTACCCCTGTAAACTTTCTGCTAGTTATATTGCCAGTTTCTTTCCAATCCCGGTCACCGATGTACTTTTTTATACTGTGATAAAACGTGTCAATACGTACAAAACACTACATGTATTCTATTAATTCGTATCATTGTCCAGCAAAAAATACCTGCGTGGACAAATGGGCGTGATGAAACAGCAATCGATGAGCAAGCAAAAAATTGTTAGTTACACGGAATTACGACTTTTGATTCGACATGATAGTAGCAACACTTTTGCTTCTGATGATAAACTGATGAAGTTTATTGGCTTCCTATCGTAGTACAACAAAAAGAATGCCATGAACAATAAAAAATGGAACTTTTTATTATCACGTTGGCCTCTCGCATTTGCTAGTTACTTTATCCATATCTGGCTCTTACACCAGCGCGTATCTGCATCTTGTTTCACTGACATAAAAGGATTAAATAAAATCATGTCTACCGGCTGTTTTATACTGTTTCTTTGCGCTTTTTCGTACTTATCACTGTTTAGATACACCTCAGCATCTATATGCGTTACCCCATTATCCTGTGCCGTAACCCGAATCCAACTTCGAGGCTAGTTCTAATTTGCTGTATTAAAATCGTACCGCAATATGGCCAGATGAGTATAATATTTTATGTAACTTTGGCTGGAATAGAAACAACTGAACTAATGTATTCACACCCTGAGGACTCTTTTAGTGTAGCTGTGCGCGTACGCTTTTTTTCCTGCGCTCGCACTATAAAACATTGTTTGGCTGATTTATCCCCTCGTAATACTGTTGATGGCACTCACCACATTAAAGCAAGCCCCCCTGCTGCAACGAAAGGATACAATGCATTGTTTAATGAACGTATATTACCTGTGTACCCAAATACATAGACTTTATATCCCTTCTAGCCAAACAACATGGCCGGAAACATCAGCTTATCTTAAAAATATCATTGTGCCTACAAATGGATTCATAATTTATATGATAAAAACATGGACCTTTACAAAATTGAACAAATGTGTGTAAAACGCATGTGGTTGTAGTATTTAAAAACCTTTCAAGTTTCGGCGTGCAATGTGCATTGAAAAGAGCATTCCATATTTTTAAAAAGTTGTTTCGTCAACTGTTGTACTTGTCGCACTCGCAACGAAAAAAAATCGCGGTAAGAGCCTTTTAAAATCAGATTCAAATGAAGGAAGCGTGATAGTGACTAATTAAAAATATTTTATGCGTAATTAATTAATGCTTGAGGTGGGGTTGAAAATAATTGATGCGGTGTGCAATGAGATAATTGCAGAAAATTGTTTTCTCTCCTTCCAACTCACTTTTTATACTGCTCTCAGCTCCCTCGTCACAGCATTTGTTTTTCTTCTCCCCTACATAGAATATCCCTCTCTTGCCACTTTTTTTAACGGAGAAAAGTATTATACACAAGTCGACACCGTAGTAGGTACGAACTCTTGCTGGTAATGATGACGTATTTTTTAAGGAACAGGAAAAACGTAATATAGATATGCAAGTCCATAAAAACTGTTGTATGAATTTGCCAGAATAAGGATTACCCTTACTTTGAAAGCATGTTTTACAACATTCATGCATACATATTTGATGGGATAGGTTGTTAATGCGGTTGTATCTTGAATTCCCGTCGTCATTCAACCAGCCAGGAAAATTATTGTATCATCGTAATAAAAGTACATAAAGAGCGATGAGAATAATAAACTATCGACAGACAGGATCAAAGAAATTATACAAGTATTATCATTCAGTCGTGTGAAACACATGCAAAATTTTTTTACTCTAACATTTTTTCTCTTTATTTCTTTGCTTATCTCTTGAACGATCACTGTAATAATAATAACAGGAGCCAGGGCTATTACAACAACCATTTTATACAAAATAATATCAATAACAACTCATCATACCAATTTTTCTTGATATATTAGATGCAATAAACTAAAAGGATACATAAATGAGTGGAAAGCTGTGTGGTGGTGGTGGCTAGTTGACTATTACACTAGCTGTAAAGTTGATTGTTGTGGGATGGAGATGTGTGTGTATGTAATACTAAAATCCTTATAATACAGCCGAGTACAGCCTCCTTTCCATAACAATCCATGAGTGTACGACGTGTTCTTTTTGTTCATGCACAACTGCTGTTAGCGCACACACCACCTTAGATTTCTGAGAAGATTGAAAGAGTAGACTTATGATGTGCAGACCGCATTCTACGTATTTATATATATCTCTATATCAATTATAATGATGCAATTGCCGTGGCGGTGGTGCTGCTGGTGCTGGTGCAGGGTGTTTATCTGTGTAAAATGGTAGTGACCGAAAGAGAGCAAAGGGAAACTCCATCATCAATTATTTCCCCATTTTCATCACATTTTCCTTTAAAAACTTACAATTAAAACCAGTCAAGAACCTTACGTTACGTTTCCATCTTGTTCTTGTACGCTGTTTCTGATTTAATTAGTAGTGTGGATGGATGGATGTGTGCGTGGTAAATCTAGTAAAAAAATTATGTTGATTTTTTAAAAACTCGGGTGTTTTGCCAGAGTACGTACCACCTTGTGCAGTCTATATCTATATTTGCCATGCATGGAAGAAGCAGGTAGTTAGATGTAAAGAAAAAGGGCAGCAGGTAGTCAGTCATACAGAGATATTTACATGCAAGCAAATGACTTGATACGCGAACTATCAAAAGAAGATAGGACTACCAACAATGAAGTTAAATATTTTTTATGTGCACTAATGATATACGCTACAATTGCTACACAGTAGCAGCAGGGCTGATCAATTATAGAATTATAAGGATTTTTTTTAGAGAATGGGAATTATTTCTTGTTGGAAAATTTTCTTCATCAATATTATCGAGAGCAACAAAGCGGAAATATAAATGGGAATTCGATCATCGACTAAAATAGCGAACAAGGTTTAGAGCGAGCGGCAACATTTTTTTGCTTTTCATGCAAAAATTTGTGCTAACTTTGTGTACATTTCTTAGAAAACTCAAATATCTCTCGGAAAAAATATTTCTAAGGTTAGATTTGATGTATTGCCAAAAAAATTGTTACGCCAACTTTTACTATTTTAAAGAATTGTGTGTGTGTGTGTGTGTGTGTGTGTTTGTGTGAGGCGGCCAACCACACAGTTTTTACGCCAGTGTGCAACTTTACATGCATTGTTGTATGAAGGAGGCGTGATATGCTTATTCCGAAATAAAAATTATCATTAGGGTTTTGTGGTTACCCGGTACATAAATACCGAAATAAATACCTAAAATTATTGAACTCCATTAAGTATTAACGCGCAACAATTTAAGTTTTAAGGATGAAGATTCATTTTCACAGTAATTTTCTGAATTTGCAAGCGTTTAGTGTAGTCAGTCGTGAAGTTCTTTCCCTACTGCGATTACCACAATCTTAAAGTTTCATTGTGGAAAAAATGCTAACGTATTCAAATTACGCTAGCCCCGCCACGAGTATGTCTTCCTTTCGATTTTTATTTTTCTCTTATCCGATTTTTTGTAGTTTTTAATAGCACAATTTACTAGCTGAGTGCTAAAGCAATTTTTCATCACTATTTCATTTATCCCGTTTATAAATAACGTGATCATTTCTTCAAGTAATCGTTTATATTCGTATACAAGCTTTACTTCGTGTACATTTACATTGATAATTATACATGCATTCTATTTTTTACAAAAAATAACAAGGAGTTTAGCGAATGTAGTAGGCAAAACGTTCCTTTCCTTCATGTAAAGTCCATGCCTTTTAATAAAAAAAAACTTTATCTTGTTCTTTGAAACTTTTATATCAAATGTTAGCATCTTTCCTGCTGCCCCTCACGAACCACAAAAGTTGAATATTTTTTCCGCTAATTCGCCAATCCAATTTTCTGCACGCGAGACTACAACTACTAAATACTAGGACGGCTTATAATAGTTACACATTTAACAACTTTCAATAGATATTGTAGTAATAGTAATAATAATAATAATAATAATAACCACCACCACTGCCACTGCAGCACACATGTATATATTTGTGTCTTACATTTCTCTATTTCTGTTCATTTGCATTTGGAATAAAAACGAACAAGGAGCATTTGCTTTAACAAACCAACAGAAACGGCAGATAAACTAGATAAAGCTCGGATAAAAGTACATGTATTGTAGTTTCAATGTTATATGTGTTACATAAGTACATAGTCCCCTAAATACCAAATACTAACTCCTGTATATCCAGATCTAAAAACGGACAGTCAAAATGACTACGTTATTTTTCTTATTCATCATTGCGTACGTGGTGGTATAGGGGCTACAAGCTACCTTCAAACCCAACTGCCCTCAGGAGCCGACAGTCTAACGCATGCTTTAACTGCTATTATAATAACGAGAGCAGGAGAGAGAAAAATAAGAAAATAATGTCTTTAGGGTGGCTGGAAATGATGACGATACAATGCCAGTACAACAACACCAACAATAATGACTGTATATATGTACCCCAAGTATTTAACTTGAGGCTGTCCCCATTCTGCGCTTTATTAGGTATGTATAAAATAGTAATAATGGCAATAGATATTCCCGTTCTTGCAAACTATATTAGGTCTATTGCAAAAAACGAGAAGAATGAGAGCCAAAAAACAATAAAAATCGTTTTTGTTAATAGCTACAATACATTTGGCTAAACTACAAGAAATTTCCTGGAATAATTATTATAATAATGGTGAGCTAATACTTTTTGTGTGTTTGAGAATGTGAGAAGGGGAGAGATTGGAATTGATGGTTTTATAATTTTGCGATAAAAAATAAGTTAACAATTTTGAGACGTTAGGTCAGAGTACCAAAAAAGAGCAAAGGAAAAAATCATTTCATCAGAAATCTGCCAATACACACATCATAGACTATATTTTACATCCATCATCGTCTACATTTTGTGCATGAGATTAAGTAACACGGATTTTGTGTATATTATTTTAAATTCACTTCAATTATTTTATGACCCGCAGGTTACACGAGGAATCCTTTCTCCGTATTTTCAACAATTGTACATGTACATTAAAAATTTATAAACTTTTCGGACGTTAAGCGCATCCCTTCCAGCATTTCACCTATATTGTGATGTAGATCTAAAAGTCACAAATGTGCCCCCTACTCTATATTTTTTGCAAAATTTTGCAAGTAAACTTCACTAGAATCCAATGAAAATATACCACGCAGATTAATAAATACAAGTAAAAAACCTTCAGTTTCCTTCCAGTTCTGACCTATCCAAACTCAAATATACCTTTTTATTTCGGTAAATAATGTTTTGTGTAAAAATCGGTTCTTTGCTGGGGTACCATGAAGTTATAAGTTTAAACCATACCTGAGAAATCAACTTTTATACGCGTAAGAACCAAGCCATCAAGATAGTATGGCGTGCTCTTTCTCTATTATCTTATCAAACATAAACCGTACTCTTTAAATAAGTAACGTCCTCGACTGGTTGACAAGCTAATTGCTAATCCGCAAAATGCTTACACACTTTCAACCCACCTTCATCACCACGCCAGCACAAAACTGCCTTTTAAATTTTTGCTATATCACAAAAACGGCGAGAGAGTGGAGAACCGCAGTTGCGGAGGGCTTTTCTCTTCGTATCATGAAACATGGATCTTTAAAATAAAAAGTATGTTATTTATACCTATAGGTACATCTAGCAAAATATTATTACGTTCTGAGTGAGTACATCATAAGTTGAGCTTATATATCACTTGCTACACATACATGCGCGTCTATCTAACTATTTGACTAACTACACGCACGCGTGCAATAAAAAAAGGTGAGAAAAATTTACTAACTGCATGCAAGATATATTATGTGCTATTGCAGCAGTCCGTTAAATTGTTTAAAATCGCCACAAATTGTTTACTTCGCATTGTGCCGTGCTATTATTATTACATCATCATCACCAGCTTCTTCACTCATTGTCAGTTCTACCACCATGCTTTGTAACAACGCATGCGATACTACAGTAAGGATTTTTTTAAATCATAAAATCTCTGGTTATCTTAAAGAAGTACGAAGTTATTTTCAAAAGTACAATCATACGTAGTGAAATGCACACATGTTTCTTTCATCGTACACAACAATTGTTGTTCAACTCTAAAATATCTCTTAATGATAATTATGTTGATATTTTTGATAGGAACATTTTATATACATGATGCATGAACCTTGTAATCTTTTAGATTTTATGGTATTGTTGGCCATTTACCGTCCACTTCAAGCTACACGAGTTCAGCGTCAGGTCTAACTAATGTTGAGTGAAGACTGTTTGTATGTGTGGATGTGTATAATTTGCCGTGTAAGCTGAAATAAGTGCTCCTATCGACAAATCTGATCCTATTGCAAATAATTGTGGTGAATCACGACCGCTCTTCCATTTAAAGCAAGATGACACCAACAATTATCTCATTTACTTCCAAAATATTAGGCTTTGACTGCGTAAATATTCAAATTTAGTAACACCCGCACATGCCTAATCGGTAGGCAGCAAGGAACAAGTCAGAAGAAAGTCCATTATTTTTTGTAAAAGGCTTATTACATGATGAGCGAATCAGATGCGATTACAATCTCAAATGCTTCATAATTTTATGCAGATGATGATGAGATGCATGCGTGCATGCTGCTGCAGGACGAACGTCGCGCTTACATAAAACGTAATACACTAAACAAAGCTTTTAAAAATACAAAATTGCCGTAAAAGCCATATTTTCAGAAAGGATTCATCTCGTATGTATTATTCTTCCAAGCTCTAGCTAGACACGAATAAAAAAGGAAGACAAGAAATGGAAGATATGGGGGCTACATTTTGGTTATGCTCGTTGCGTGGTCCACTAACTATTCGACCTTGCTTCCTTTACGTAAATTTTACTTGTTCGACATGTTGACCAGCTCCATTAAAGGGAGAAAACAATTCTTTGTTCTTGTGGACTGTTTTGTCTATGCTTTACTGTACTGTGGAATGAGTGTGGCAGCAAATAGGTAAGCTGTTGAAATGCTTGCTGAGACAAAACATTTTTTTACTCAGCGATTGTACAGCAGCAGTGTTGTCAGTCATGCAATGCAAGAAAATGAAGACTGACAGGAAAGGATGACATGTTGACTCATGACTCATGACGTGTCTGTCTGTCAAGTCAATTTTCCTTAAGAAAACGTCAAAGAATATATGTCTATATGTGTATATTTTAAGCTTACGTCCCCGGTATACCTACATACTTATTATGCATTTATTAAACATGTACGGCAGCTCATTGCCAGTAACTCGAATGAAAAATGGAGTAGAGTAGGGTTCACGTTTTACGAAAGTTTCTCGACAAAATTTCGTGAAAAATTAATGTAGTAAATACGTTTGAAAACCCTTAATCAATGCATTTTCCAATGATATTAGTGTGCCTAAGGCCGCATACAAAGCGTTGACAGCATTCACTGTGGCAATCATTCGTTGTTATAAACTGCTGGTAAAGCTTGTGTAGATGTTGTTGACAGAAATAGAAATAACTTTCCCTTCGTACTGCCTATCTGCCGAAGAGCGTATCATTGCAGCCAAAAGAGAAATGACATCTCTTGGAAGTGCAGTGAAAGCTCAAAAATGAACAAAAATATGACAGTCTGCCGCTGTCGAGTGCTAATGCCAGGACAAGGAACAAGAAATACGGCTGTTTAGTAAGGAGGAGACGTTGAGTTCCTGTTCCTAAATAACATTTATAGGGCACTCCATACCATCGTAAATAACTTTTGTGACAAAGTGTTTATACAAGTTGAATTTTTTCATTGGTTAAAATTAACATAATTTTCTGATAATAAAAGCAATAGACATATGTGGTAAAGGTAAAACCAAAGGAGAGGACTCGTGATGCATGTTTAAGCGAATTGTCTTATCAGCATTGTCCACTAAATATGCAATATAATATGCAAACAGCAAAAACTGACTGCTTGTAAACAAGTACGACGACAGCGTGCTATACAGTTTATTGTTTTTCAACGTTCTCGAGGAAATGAAGATCTCAAGATTTCAGCTAGCATGAAGCGACACATAGTACGTACGCTCAAAGAAAGTCACTGTATTGGACAGTTCATAAATAATAAAATAATAACTTTATGGTTGTTTATTCATTCGAGAGAAACAATGAAATGGATTTTTTATAGATTAAAATCCGTGATATCAGACAGCGTGTATGGACGACTACGTAAAACAAAACATGAATGAAATGTTGCAAGCTGATCACTTTTCTTACTCTTCTCCTGCATTGTGTCTAGCTGTAAACATGATTTTTGAATGCTGCGTGTCTATATACTTTTCTACGTTGTTGTCTTCATAATGTTTTCACGCGCCCGCAAAAAAATATGTTGTAAACTTAGCTAATAAATTTTATTGAAAATAAAAAATCACGTTTGCCTGAATTTTTAATGCTGGCTCATGCCCGTGTGCAAGCAGATTTTTGAAACCTATAATTAACATTATAATATTCATAATATTGATTTATAGATTACATTTTAAGTTATCTTCTCTGATGTTTATTGTTTTAATAGTGGAGACTTTGCATGTCTATAGAGTTCATGTATACATATCTCTCTATCTTTTTTTTCTTTGGATGCGCAACGCAGCAGTCTGTCAAGATCCTTTTATATATATTATTATATTTTATAACAATGCATAGTAAATGCAAATGATTATGTTTAATTTACACATTCTTCAAGATGGTACAACAACATGCAAAAAAATCGCGCATTTATGACACTAAACAAACGGAGTCGATAGATGATAGGTATATTTTTCCTTGAAACAGCGATACTTGTCATAATTTAACATTTTACTCACGTGTTTTGTATACACAAGACTACTTGATATATTTCGCACGAGGGATGATAGGATAATGAGTACACTCCTTAGACATGTTTACTTAGGAGTTTGTCGAGCAACTTTTTCTCATGGAGCTGTCAAAATCATTGTAATAAATCTAAAAGTACCGAGAACAGTAAAAGATAGCATTTAAATTTTTTGACCCAATCCGACCATATATTTGGCATTTGCAAAGAGCAAAACATGCATTGTTGTTGTTTTTGTTTTGAAAGATTGTCACTTCCTTAAAATGGCTGTTTTAGATGGAGATCTAGGTGTGCCAAATGTTTTATGAACGCTTTAATTTTTGTGTAAATGCATTGAAAAATCAACGCTAGGGTAATGAAAAGTATGAGAAGATGAATATGAGTGAGAGGGGGAAGTTTTTAAACTTTTTGGTACTTACGTTCATATCCGATGGTGTTGACAGGTTCGGTTTATATTTTAAAACAATTCGATGGAGTTGGCCAAGTGTAAAGTTTCTAGTATCGCTGTAGATCCTCTTTTAGTTAATGGCGATTGGTTTAGTTACGTGGTGTATTTTCATGTCGTCTGCTGAGACCAGAACAGTTGCATAAGGACTTGGCTTTCCACCTCCACGGAATATTTACCCTTGTATCGACACTCCTACAGAAGTAACAGTTGTTAGTTTCTTTTGTCACTGCACATCTTGTCTTGCCAGGTAAGAACACCAGGTATCAACTAACCCTCACCGGAAACTGTACGTCAAAGCTGTATGAACAATCTATCTAAGTGTGCATGATTTTTACAAGTTTGTATCCGTTGCTGAGCCGGTATTCCAAAAACGCCGGAGAACCTGAAGAAAATGGACGGGGAGCATGCAATTATTAATGTAAAATAATTTCAGTGTACACAACGTAGTGTCAATTGCAAACAATGTGACGTCATAACAGGCACAATGTTAAAACACTCTAACACAACATAAAATTTAATTAGTTCCTTTATTAAGACACCGAGTTGTTTGTCATTTACTACCACACAAGGAGAGAACAGTTATTAAATATGCACAAATTCTGGTTGATAGGGGGCTGATTTAAGCCATGCAGTGTTAAAATCCTCACTCGACGGATATTTATCTGTACAAGTCAAATTAAGTATTTATAGCTTTAATTTCTGTTTTATGTTTTATATACGATGGGAAGGGACACAGTTGTTACAGTTCGACATAGAAAATAAGTCTCTATCTGGAAAGGGGAGTGTTTACTGGAACACACGTATGTTTATGCAGAAAGCAAACCTAAAATTAAATTACACTTGTATCTTTACCAGGAGTGCATGCATCCAGAAGACAACAAAGAAATACCGTGTCCAGCAGTTACAAAGCTTCGTATTGCATTTGCAACTGTTG
This sequence comes from Callyntrura guangdongensis, assembly GCA_027744295.1. NCBI lineage: Eukaryota > Metazoa > Arthropoda > Collembola > Entomobryomorpha > Paronellidae > Callyntrura > Callyntrura guangdongensis. The sequence goes on from JAHZNB010001727.1 coordinate 20,139, forward strand.
TGTTATTGGTGACACTCTCTACGTCTATGTAACAACGCTAGGCGTGATCACCATTTTGCACCTTAATCACTGTTCTACTGCTTCCAGTTGTTGTTTGCAATTGGCTGTCAAACTTGTCACCAGGTATAGTAATAATTTAGCTCGTTTTGTGTGAATTTCACAAGAACAGAAAGGCGTCTAACAAAAACACTGGAAATATTCATAAAGTTGACAATACCCAATAAAAGCTTTGGTGATAATGTAAATAATATATGATATTTAAAAGCCACCAAAAGAAACTGCACGTTTGAAAAGACACTGTTTGTTAGGCCGTCTGAAATCTGCAGAATGAACTGAATGATTTAATTTTACAACTTGCAGGCGTCCATGTATATTTTTGCTTAAACGCAGGGAGTTTTTTCTTTAGCTAAATTACCACAAATATACACACATTAACGTGTACACACGGCAGGGGGGTAGGTATTGGTATAACTTATCTAACAGTTTTGCCAACTAGAAGACGTGCCGAGTCGTGCGAAACGTGGGGTAGCCTAAGCTCATTTGTGGAGTAAAAGTTTAATATGGTTTTGTTTGCTCGCAGCAGAAGCAGGAGCAGCAGCTGCCTTTAAAAAAAAGAGAAACAGAAAGGTCTGCGTACGTACGTCCTCGCGTTGATGATAGGAGGATGACGGCGGCGGTAGTGCTGTTGTGATGCGCTGAGCGAATTGAGCGATGATGTCTGTTCTTGTGAAGGTAATCCACACAATTGATAAAACAAATGACTCAGATAGATCAGAAAGTGCATCCAGAAATTTTATTTCGATTATTCTATTTATTATTATTATATTATGATATTATAACGTCGTTGTTCGTTGTACACAATTAAAATTGTACATGAATAATGGATTCTGCATACACTTGACTATTTCTTGTCTGTCATGTTATAAATATATGTTATTACTGTAATTATATGCAAGTCTGATTCCAGTAATTTGCTAACTTGATGTAGTTAAAATGTAGAATAATCACAAAATTGCACATCAATACAATATTTTTTTATCCACTGAACCGTACATAAAGGAACAAAACAAAAGTCAAGGTATGTAAAATGCACCTCAATTTTTGCATACACTCACCACAAAAGAGAGAGATATATAGTCTAGTCGAATTCTTGTATGCAGATTAGAGCAAACAATAACAATAATTGCGAACGAAAGGCCAATTGTATATTCGTATAAAAAACTGATTGGATGCTATTAAGTTTAAATCATTCCGCAATTTTCTTGCGACAAAAAAGATTGATCTTGGCAAGGTATTTGAGTAGTAGAAGACCTTTGGTTTGAACGTTGTTGTTGTCTCTCACAAAAATGCTGTAAAAGTTGTTGATGCCGTGGCTGTTGTTGTGCGCTGCTTGGCTGTGTAATAATAATGGGCCATGCTCGACGTACAGTAAAGTAATGCAATGGCACCAGCTCAAAAACGCGCTGTTCTACTGAAATTATTGGTGTAGGAGAAAATGCAGACAAGTTACTCTGTTGAGTGCGCTGTGTCTTTGTATATCATGGGCTGAATTACAACAGTAAAAAAACTACACGATCAAACTGATGAGAAGATGAATGAGAAACACAGAGGGAGAGAGACGAGTTCGAATTGAGTTGAGAGTGTGGAGGTGCTCATGGCAAAAAGAACAATGCGAGACTCGACTGTAATCGAATAGGACAGCTGATATTAAATTTATTTTTTAGGCATGGAGACCAAATTATAGGCTTTGGTCAACCAGGGGAGCGAGCGGCAAGTTCTTGTGGCTTTATTTTCTCTCTTTATTATTATATCTTTCATTCCCACTTTACTTGACTCACTAAACCCCCGTCGTCGTTATATTTTCTTTGTTGGCCTGGCCAGGCCATCTTCCCCGTCAGCAACAGAAACAGTCTTTTATAAAATTGCTGTTACTATTACCATATTACGTTTATCCTAAAAAAATAATGTAATACACCTGTAAATACTACCGAGAATTCTGATGCTAATATCATCATGCTCATATCCTGTGTACATCGTTACTTTATGTTATAGTTTTACAGACTTTCTTCCTGTATTCTGGGTAGCGCACACATTTTCTTAGGAAATATGTTGCACCTTGTCTCACTGAAAATGTACGTCAAAACGGAAAAGTTCAATAGCTCTCGCGGCAGTTGCGTACATTAGATAACAGCCTCAATCCGATTGTTTGATACGTTCTGGTTAATACAAAATAATATATAAAATGAATGACCTACAATACTTACAAGATCGCAAATAAAAATTGTTCGACTGCTCTGATTTATTTACAAGGATCAGTGTAATTTTTTATGGATTTGATTTTTAGCTACG
>JAHZNB010001728.1:0-11601 GCA_027744295.1 Callyntrura guangdongensis
TATGGGTATTTTTCAAGACAGCTTGTACCTATTGTAATTCCCACAATCTCCGCTGGTTTATCATACGATCGCTTGGAAATTAGAGGGGCGCCACGGTTAAACATGATTTTAAATGCATTATTCCACTTTTACTTATTTTAACATATTTTACATCACAAGAGTCCTTTCCGTAGCTTCCTGCGCACAGCTGCGTATCCTGCACTGTAAAATTGAAGTTAGCTTTATTAAAAACTTCCTGACATTCTTTATTTCTCCAAATGGGAAGTGAAACTTTTCGCAGGACTTCAGATAACTTTGGCGCAGAGGGTTCTGTTTACAAAAAAATGGTTTAATGTCATACTTAACAGCATGTATGAATGTTTTACTGTAGTAGTTGTACTATATGTGAGATTGTGAGTTGGTTGTCGTACTTGAACTATTTTTAACATCTATAACGCCCCATCCTGCAACGATTCCAGTTTTGCCTTCATATCTACTCCTGTAGCTGCTCAGACAACCAGGCCATGTGCTGGGGCTGATAAACGCAGTTCTCTTCAATCGAACAATCGCAATGTCGTTTTCGTGTGTAGCTTTATCATAATGTGGATGTATCAAAATGCTTTCCACTCCATAGTTAACTGCGTCACTAGGTTCCTCTGGTAAATGTAAGAAGTACTCACCAGTTGTGACATTCAATGAATTTAATTTAATTGCCCTATCCAAAAAAAAACATCCGACTCATGTGAATTCATGATTATTTTACTTTTTTTATAACTAAAGACACCCCAGTAGTAATTAAAACTGCAGTTAGGAGTAAACGACTCATACTTTTTGAAAGCGAGACATTGCGCAGCAGTTAAAACAAATCGAGAATGGATGAGCGCCCCAGTGCAAAAATGTTTTCCATTTCTTTTCAGGCTAACCACCCAAGGATACTCGTTTTGGAAAGTAGGAGTACCTCCAACTATTTTAGGAACTCTGTCAAACTGCTTTCCACACGTAATTCCTGCAACTAAAAACTATTAACGCGTGCATCTTCAGGAAAAAACAAAACATTGGAAATGTTGTTTTAATGATTTAAAATTCGTCTAATACAAAATACTCACAATTTGTGTAGCCTCCACAAGAACCAACGTAAACCAAAACAGGTAACATTAAATGCACTAGATTTTGCATGTCGTAATTTTTTATTAACGTTTCTTTTTTAACGTTTTTTTTATTAACAGTGAAATGAATTTATGTAAAAAAAATTCTGCACAAGTCTCGTTAAAAAATATTATGCCACGATACAACAGTTAATGCGACAACACGAAAGAACGGCAAAGGAACGAATGATGGTACAAATTTCACTGTCAAATTGTGAGGATTCTATTTTTCCTTTGCTGAAAATTTCATTTCAATTGCAACAACGGAAATTAAAAGTTTAAAATAATATTTTTTTTACTAAATTGTATACCTAAGTTGATACTTTAAAGGTAAAAGTGATTTGATTTGCGCGTCAATTGTTGTTTTTATTTACCAATTAAGGAATACATTGTATCATTACATATTTGAAAGTTGACTAATTGCGCTGCTACAGAGAACACATGCAATCTTTTCGCACACACCATATATTTTTTCTTTCTTTAGTGTAAAAGTAATGTGTACCTAATTCGCTTACAGCAATGAAATTATAATACAAAATTGTATTTGATTTGTATTGGTTTAATGAACAAATACTGTAATTCAAAAACTGAAATGAGACGGTGACACGTAAGATAAATTCACAAGTTTAAAATGATTTTGAAAGGGATATTGTTGAATACAGGGTATTGTTATATTGAAATTCAGTCAATCATTCACTCATATACTCATCAAAATTGTATTCTCCCAAATTATTAGAAAACGTCAAAAGCGTATGAAAGCCTGAAAATCAGGTTCATCGTTAAACTCATCTTTGCTTGTTTATGTCACTACTACAGAAAAAGTTATGACCAGGAACGGTAAATCAATCAACATGCACATGTATGCAGACAAAGACTAGTTTTCTAAAAACAGTGTATACGCATGTGTGGTGTGTGAATGAAGCATGTTAGACGGACGGACGTATTTAATTGGCATTAATAAACTAACAATGGAATTAGACGAACGTGCAATCGTAGTAGAAGTTTGAAATATAAACCTTATATAAACAGGTGGAAAGAGCGTTTAGAAATTGCACTTACCTAAATATTTAATTGGCATTAATAAACTAACAATGGAATTAGACGAACGTGCAATCGTAGTAGAAGTTTGAAATATAAACCTTATATAAACAGGTGGAAAGAGCGTTTAGAAACCGCACTACCTAATACAAACATAGTTATAGTCCATTTTTTTAAATGTAGCGAGCAGAGCTGGGTACTCATTTCCACAATTAAATTTTCCTACCACTATTACAGATGAAAAACCAAGTGGTCACACGCATATATATATACATCTTCATCAATATTTGTAATTTTACCATAATTAAAACAATATGGAAAATTATTTGTACAAAACTTCAACATTCTTATTTACAGTTTTGTATTAGCCAATGGCAAGATTTTGGTATTTCATAGATTTGAAATTGTGAAATTTCTCCCCATGAATCTCTGCCTGGGGTGCCCTGCGTAAGATCGGCAGGTAGTAATGGCAGAAATGGGAATAGTGAAATTGTAATGGTAAGACAACTAAGCAGAGTCAATTGTCATTAGAAAATTATATTATTTATTTGCAGCATTTATTGAAATATACGCAAACTAATTTGAGATTAAGTCTGTGTGCATTAATAGTAACTTCATTTTCATCGCTGATATATGCGACGACAGGACAGAAAGTAAAAGAGATAATAAAAAAATAATCAAACCAGTAATCACACCCTTGAATAAATCAGGTATTAAGTTAACATATGTTTTGACCTTGTAAATGCAAATTGCAGCAAACAGAAATCACTGGGCTAAATAAGCCTAGGTCAAAGTTAACCTGCGCAGACTGAAATGGGAATTCTGCTGGCTTCAAAATTAAGGGTTTCGTAAATGAGACAAATCCTCGTCAAATGAAAACAAACAAATTTCTTTTAGGTTTTTGGATGCTTTCTTTTTCCGCCTATTTTTTTTGTTTTACGCTGCGATGATACGACGATTTCACACTCATCTAATCCCATTGTAAGTAAATGCATTATTTCAAGAAAAGAAGACAATGTAGTTGTGTGGTTGTCTCATCAATTTACATTGATAATCGGTTTCGTGCAAAAGCATTAGCTATAATGCAATACCTACATGTGATACAATATGCATAAAACTTTATTTAATTCTGCAACAAAAACGACAGACTGCACTTAAGAGAAGTGCATTAAACTTTGTCGTTCTAGTCATGTTGTAGTTGATTTTTATGAAAATTGTCAATACCTATATTGCAAATATCTGAGAATGGGAATTACTGCAATCGTTTCCCGTCTTTGCTTCACAAATGGGTACATATTCGAGGGACAGTTTTGTACTGTAATTAAGTTGCTCGTGAGGTACGATATAAAATATCTAGTGCAGATAATGTACAGTGGGAGCCAAGGATGAATGATTTATCCAAGAGATGGGAAAATGAGAACTTACGTACATTTACTCATCTGCCACAAGGGTTATATTTTTTATGTATGTATCTACGCGGTATAGTATATATATGCATTACTTACATTGCATTTTAACGGAGACTATGCAAGTCTGGCAAGATTACATGCTGCAAAGCTTACATATAAACTTAAACAAGGCTATACCATACCAAAAAGCCAGAAATGAGCCGATATTACGTATACCTACACCTGTCGGCAGCCTCAGTATTATATTATTTGAGTGACATAGTTGCATGTTACAAAAACCTAACTAGGCTACTTTGATCCTTACTATCAATGTATGTACATAATATATACTGATCTATAAAATGAATACCAATATAGATACATTTGGTATGTTTCCTGTGAGGTTGTGTCATGTGTGTAAAATTCCCTTAGATATGTGTTTCGAAAATGTTTTCCCCAGCTGAACTCCAAGAAACCTTTAAAATTTAAAGAGAGCTCCCAATTCGGTTATACATTTTAATTTGCAACGGAAAATACATTAAATTGCGATTTGCACCTACAATGTTGTGTCAATAGTACATTGGTGCGCGTTAAAAGTACAAAAATATTTAGCACGCAAGAATAATGTTTGGTATATCTGCACATAAGAATTACTACCATTGCACAAATGTTTCAGTATTTGCAATTTTTGTGGGGTAAGTGGCATCGTTGCGTTAAGTTAAATATTTATTGGTGTTGGCAAACTTTTATAATCTGTTGCAAGGGAGTTTGGAATCCTAGAAAGTATGTTCAGAACGCCGGTGACACATTAAGTAGGTTAAAAATCTCCATAAATGCGCAGGTAGGAATGGCATGATCAAGTATTTAGATGGAGGTGCAAAAAAAATAAAAATTACTTTTTAATGAAAGCGGACAAGCGAAACATAGGTACATATTTTGATTTATGAAATAAACGCATGAGTAATAATTTTCATGTACATGATTGACAGGGTTAAAATTTGTGTTAACTATTAACGTTAGTACTGATTTATTTTTATTAAATACTGTGTGTGGTATTATTTTTCTTCGCAGTAGACACGAAACAAGAACTGAAATTATTCAATCAGCGGTTTACAATATAAAAACACTGATAATACATTGATACGGAGTGAATTATTTGTTTAAAGTAAAATTCAGATTCTGTAAATGACATCTTTATTTTTTTAATAGCATAATGTATGGTACCCCAAAATGGCGGCCCTCGTCTCGTTATCAAGTTCAAAAATAAGTTTGTAAGTGTTAATGTGTGTTCTGTACTTACACACGAGTGTACATAATGTTTGTAGATCCAGTATCCAGTTGTGGGTTCAATACAATATATTGGTTTATTTATCTATTTATAATAAGATAAATTAATCATGAATCGAAATTGAAAATTGAATATCTTTCAGACAACAGACAACTGTCGCTTTGAGTTTAGTCACTAAACTTTAGTGATACCTAGTACCTAAGTTGGATAAGCCGCATAAGTTTGTATTTGTACCATATAGTACTTACCTACCAATAATTGACGAATGAATAGTCGTATCATCATTATCTTAATCATATATTTCATATACCTGCACCAATGTAGAAAGTTATATTGGTGTGTTGGATAGGTACATAGGTGGTGGGTGGCTCTGGTCATCATTGCCACTCATATACAAACTTAATTTTACTATCTAAGCAATCACTGGATGGTATTACTATCTGTGTATTTCTTATTTACCATTGTGGGTTGATATATGACCTATGCCCTTTTACTTGTTGTTTTGTGAGAGATTGCACAGATAACTTTTCATGGGGCAATAATGAGTAATTTACTGAAAATTTAACAGTGTAGCAGTTAATTAATTATAAACGTTACAGGATAAACAGAACATTTGATTTTAAAAAGGGGTTTTAATTTTTTGTTTGTAGTTTTGAAGATGGGCAACCGTGAGATTTCAAGAAAGAAGCAGCGATGAAGCAGTTGTCAAGATCATCTGAACCATGCAAGATGATGGAACTATAATTGGCTGCCTATATAGACGTACTAAATTGATCAAATACATTGAGTCTCATGCTAACCTTACTGTACTTGATTCATCGATGGTTCTTTAGTACTGACACCCCAAGGTTACATTCCTGTTCCATCAGTGCTAGTAAGACAGACGTCAGGAGCGAAACTGTTTTTGAAAAAGACGTCATAAACAACGGAATAAACGACGANAAACAACGGAATAAACGACGAACCTGATAAAATTTTGCATAAATTGAGTAGTTGTGGCAAACCAAATTTCTTCACTGAACTAGCAGTGGTAGCTGTGTGTAGTATATCAACATCTGTTGAAGTACCTGAAAAGGAATTCATTGCCCCCAAGAGAAAAATGTCAATGGAAGACAAATTTCGTGCCGCTGTTAGAGTAATTCATAGCCTTCCTAAAGATGGTAAGCTCCTCAGGAATTTGTAACTGGTTTGACAACGTTAGAAAAAAATGAATACAAACATTAGAAAAATTAAAAAACACATTGAAATTGTTGTTATTTAAAAATAGGTCCCTACCAGCCTTCAAATTCTACCAAGTTAAAATTTTACGGTTTGTACAAGCAAGCCACAGAAGGGAAAAATACAACAGCCAAACCTGGGTTTTGGGACGTTGTAGGGAGGGCAAAATGGGAGGCTTGGAATAAACTTGATGATATGAGCAATGATGAAGCTAAGAATCAATATGTTGATTGTCTCAAAGAGGTACAATTTTTATAATTTTGCATATTAGTAATCCCTTGTAGTTTTACAAACTAATTTTGCATTTAAAAAAAATGTATAATCTATTTCAGATTGTGGAGACCATGTCTTTTAATGGGGACGTTGAAGACTTTCTGGATTCCATTGGTCCATTTTATGAATTCGTGACCCTACAAGGAAGTGAAATGAACCATATTAAAGAAAAAATAGAAGAAGTAGCTACTAGCAGTGGCAGCTCCCTGGCCAATTCCGCAGCTCCTTCTGGAGAAAACTCAAAGGAGGGCAGTCCTGTAAAACTTGTAAACCAAATAGAGGTTGAAGAAGCTGAAGAAGATGAAGCGTCTAACTCGGAAACAGCTGAGGTTAGTGTAGAAACTTCTACCGCCACGTATGAAACGAAAGGTTCCAAGATCCCCAAGGATTACTCTCACCAGAATGGAAATGCTATACATGTGAAAAACGAAAGTGAAAGGACGATTCCACCTCCTGCACCTGTACATTCTTACTCCCAGCAAAACGGTTTTGTCAAGCATTTATCTAACGAACACGATGATGAAGTACTTACCGTATCCACTCCATATGTTCACTGCAAAGAAGATTTAGAACGTGATATAGACGAAGGTCTTGTGAGTCACCGCAAAGTTCGAGTCACATCCTCAATAGAGACCGTTGCCAGTAACGCCACGTCCGGTACCGAGTCTGAAAAATACTACAGTGGAGACAGTGAACCCGAAATCGATGAAAAGTTCTCGTCGTCGTTGGTGTCATTTGTGAATAATCCAAGTACGTCTGCAGGAACTTCACAAATGTTAGCAGGGACACAAGCATATTCTGTTAACGTCATCAGTGGTAATTCGATGAAGAAATCTATAGTAAATACTCCACCAAGGAAGATACCAAAGGAGCAACGTGCCAGTCCGAAAAGCAGTTCAACATCTATTTCTCCATCATTGAATCCAGACATTCTCACGCAACAAACCGTAGAAAGGCTGAATAGAGATGTTGATCATATTTTAGCCCGATTAAGAATCCTTGAAGCAGCGTATGCTGCTAATGCAGAGGGAGCAATTAGAGCTCCAACAAATCACAGTCAACAAAGAAGGCGGCGAATTTTTGGAGACTTGTCGATGCAATCGATTGCTTTCATCATAATGTGGCCTTTTGTCGTTCAGTTCCTGATGAAGCTCATTCGTTGGTGGTGGCGTAGAAGAAGACTCGTCGTAATGCGTTCCGCTCTGCCACACTCAAGAATGAGCTAAAGGAAAGCACCACTAATTACATTTAAATGGGTACAGAAACGTTAGACAGCTACAGTCTAAACGGAACAGTTAAAAGTCAACATTTTTGCTTGTACTTTTATGCTAATTTTGTGTGATGAGACGACTTAGCCCAGTTGTTGTGATAGTGGGAGGTGGTGAATGAGAATAAGCGTTACTTAACTGTCAATCATATTTGAAGTGTCCCAACACCACAAATGCTAATTTTGCTTGATAGATTTTCATTCAAAGAAGCACTTAACGTTTAAAATCTAGCAATTCTTCACAATTTTTTATTCTTCTGATATCGAATACCTCAGTACCTGGATTCATGCATTTTATTTGTGATTTTCCATACAACGGTGAATAATTGCGGCGTCGAAAAATTCCCCATTGTTTTGCTCAGAATGTACAATTTTTGACGTTTTTAAATAGTCCTTATAGTCATTGCTAGTAATTTAATTGAAGGTACCTCAGTATACTTCACGCGCAGCCCTAGAGCCGCTCAACATGACCTATTTATGTGTGCTTTTACTTAAATTACACCTCCAGTCAATGAAGATTTCATGTTTTATTATGTGTGTAAGTAATTTTCTCTCTCGTATGTATAATGTTAATGTTTTATATTTATTTACCTATGCGTTCCACGAACTACAAACCTTTGTTACATATCATTTCAACCTTCCCACAGTATAGTGGTTGATTTTGTGAAACCATAACTTACCGATATGCTTATTTTGTTCGAAAACGTTGTATCGTGTTAATCATAAAATTTTAAGTTGCGATAAAATAAATTTAATGACCATCGTTGTAATCTGTGTTTTGGTTTTCGAAACTAATTATAAAGTCTCTTGACTTGCGTTACCAAATTCAACATTTTTATGCACTAATATTCTCTTCTCTCTAATATTTGTAATATTTTCTGTGGGTTTAAAATAGTTATGTGCATTTTTGTGACTCAATTTACTCTTGAGTAATTTTCCCCAAACAAAACACAATGTTTTGCAGTTCTTCTTTTGCAGCTGAAAGTGACCGCGCCACCGCACCATATACTATGATTAATGAATATGACTTTCTAAAGTAAAATTAATTTATATGTTTTATGCATTTTGCGGTATGTTAAGTCAAACCAATAGATTTTTGTTGACTGCTGCAAAAGAATCGAATGATAGAAATGGACTGTTATTAAATCTTGCTACGTCACAAAAATAAAACTACACATTATATAGTATAACAACCTCATTAAAATACGCCAGTAATTTGAAATTTATTTTCTGCTATTTCTTTAACAAATTAATATTAACACCCTACCTGAATGAAAGCCTTGTTTGCATTGACTGTTTTTTCTTGGACGAAAATCCTCATAAAATAGACAAAAAACCTCTAATTACTAATTTCATAAACTAATTTGGCACAAACTTGCCATGCATACCCATTGGAATTGGATTGTCAAAATATGCCCTGCCTATTTCTTTGAAGCTTTGTCCATCAATAACAACCAGGAAGTCTTGAGAAGACGCACTAGCTGAGGATACTGCCGTAATTAAAACACCTTCATCTTCCCCTGCTCCAGCAACATTACTCGGGATGAATACAGGCTCTCCTGGAAGTTCATCATCAGCAGCCGACCATGTTGCTATTTTCTTGGAATGAGTACACACTTTCCGAATGGAATGCGCTACGCTGGAATTTTTTTCATCTGCCAAGGACAGAAAGCTGCCACCAGTGTACACATAAGAGTAGTTTTTGCTTGTGAATTTAGGGTTAATAACTGCTCTATCCGCTCCCGTATCCAAGATTTGATCTGGTGTGAGAATAACAGAGTTCCCTTTCCGTGTTGCTTTCGCTTTGATGTTCTGGATGTCCTTAAGTAAGTTTGTATTTTCAGGCACGGATTTGATGTTTTCAATTACTGGAATGATAAATCGTTCTATTGTACAAGGATCCACTTCATCAATAATATTTTCGCGAAGCTTAGCCAGTGGAGTGGCGTCAGTCGAACTAGGTGTGTCAAATCTGGCAATGTCTACAACCACCTAGAAAGGTAGTAGTGGGAAAACGAAAAAAAATCATGTGAATTATCAGTTTTAAAAGTATTTTAGGTGTAGTAGTGGATATGTACTCATGTACTAACCAAAAGTTTCTGTTAATAAATTGTACATATTATTAACACCTTATTATACATAGACTGTACGTATATATAACTAATTGAAAAAGTAAAACATGCGGAACAAGTATATCAACCCCGGCAACATTCTACCACTTGTGCAGATGTAGATGACGTATGTTTAAGATGTCTTCTAACATGTCTGCTAAATGTAAATATATATACAAAAATTCCCATTACCGAGCCATCATCCAGTTCGTAGCAGTTGATGACATGGAGGAAGAAAAATGACTCGGCTGACAGGTATTCGGTTGTGTGAACCTTTCCTGTGGCTTTCTCAATTAGGTAAAATTTGTTCTTTTCGGAACCTCTCCACTCTAACCAGTCCTGAGATTACAAAAGAATTTGTTAACATATAAAGTCAGATGTCAGTAGAAGACCATATAAAAATGATTAATACTTTTTATGTACTAAAAAATGTAATGTCGTTTTTTAATTAATTACTTTAATTGCGTAGTCCTTCAGTGTGGCAGCTAAAACACGGCTGATTTTTACCACGTATGGTTGTTCGATGAAGATAATGTAATTTTTTGTCATTCCAAAACTGAAAGGGGAGTGAACAAAATGATTTATTTTAAGTTGGTTTTACAGTAAGGTATATGTTTACCTGTGATTCAAGGACAATCCCCCGTTCCACCGGGGGGATATGCTGGCGATGGTGGTACCCTTGGATAGCAGAGCCTCGATTTCTACGTCATTGTCTCTTTTTGCGTTAGGGATCTTTACCACATTGTACTTTGAAATAGGAACGCTGAAACCCATATTCCACATTGTCCCATCGTCGTCTATCAATGGGTGTACTCCGTAGCCGTTTTGGCCCAAAAACTTTTTCGCATCGTACCGTTGTTCAACAGCTAAAGTGGCAGGATTGATTTTCCAAAAGAAACTTGTTGCAGAGGCAGCAATGAGATGACGCCCGAGTTCGTAAATCGAGGCAGAACAGTTGTCACTCATGTCATCTCTTGACTGCATTAACGAGTGTGTACATTTTGAAAATGTTTCGTAAGTCTGTGATAATAAGTAAGAATATGACTACAATTTTCTTACAAATGTTGTCACAATTTTGGAGAATATGCTAGACTTGCTCCCATCTCTTTTAGCAGTCGTTCCGTACTCCATAAAATAGGGCTTCCCCATTTCCAAAGCTTTTTGGTAAGATTCTGTTTGTGGGTACTTTTTTGTCAGCTTGACATGTGATCCGTCTATTTCAAACATTGTCAAGATGGCATATCCATCCAAAAAGTTGTTCAAAGTAAAGTTAGGACGAAGGTCGAACAGCCCTGGTCCAGTTTGATAAAATGTTCCCTTCAACCATTTTGGAAGCTCTCCTGTATGCAATATACAGTTTACTTACTATGAACAGCATGTCATGTTGTGGAAAATATACATTTCGTTTGGATAAATCGGGATCGAAACCGTTTATTGGAGCTTCCTCTGTCTCTAAAGTCTCCTGTGCGGAAACAAAAAGCCTGGAAACGTCTTTCCTACTGTTTTCCATCCTACTGTGAATTTGTGAAGCAGAATGAATGCAATGTGCAGCTCTCAAAAAAATAATAAACAAAAAGGAACAAAATGTTGTTTAAACGCTCGTCCACTAGCAAAGCGTATTAGAGACTCGGACTATTCAGGCACTTGTGTAACTTTAAACATTGTCATTTTTCGTGACAAAGTCCACACATAAGTTTCATTTTACTTAAAAATCTTTATCGCGGATCAAGTGGAAACGTAATTAAAATTTTTCTTTGTGATACATATGTTTGTGTAAGAATCGGAAAGGCAGATTCAGATAATACACAATTGGGAAGGAAATAACATGAGCAGCAAGCATGAGATGCAGATGTTGAATTCATCGTTATCACAATCAAGCGCAGCTGTATGTCTC
>JAHZNB010001729.1:0-25119 GCA_027744295.1 Callyntrura guangdongensis
TATACCTATGATTAGTTTATCTTACTTATTCATCGGAATATGAAACTTTGTATATTGTTTTATCATTATTGCATAATGTTATATATTATATTAGCCTGATGTGCTAAACACACGAGATGGCCTTCTATTTTTAACACACACACACATTCACACACCATGTCAATACCGTACCTGTATGTCTAACATCTACCTATCTGTCCTTCATAATATTTGTTTGACATTGCTTTTCATTTAACGTGTAGTATAATATATTGTTCACTTTCACCACGTTCTTTGAAGCATTAATGCTTTGCTTGCTATACGTAACTTCGAGAAAGTCAAGCATGTTGACAAAGCTGTTTGATGAATAATCTATATTGTACATGGATATATACTACCACTACCACCAAGGTTCCATTTTGCGACAAGGGCTGTAATCGCTGTGTATTCAAATACGCCGAAATTTATGATTCTACAGTTAGCTTTTTCTATTCCATATTACTTTTCTATCATGAGTTCAAGTGAGCTGCCACTCCTATCGCTTTAGCGTTTAATTTTCATGGACTTCTAAAGATTGTTGTATACGCTTTTACTCATCATTTCCAGTAAGGCAAACTTCAACTAAATATATGAGAGCAGGAGCAGACCAGGGCAACCGCCAGTGTCAGCCATTCTTGTTAGGCAGAATATAGACAATTCAGCACTATTATTTTGGTGATGTATAATTTATGGTGCCGTACTTTGCCAATAAAGTAAAACACGCATGCTTTATACACCTTTACGTTGCCATTTTTGTCATTAGCCACTACATTATCATAGTTTCAACTAGGTGATGATGAGGTGGACAACATTTCATCATCATCAGCATCATCCAGTTTCAAAAACCTACCAAATTCTAATTTTAACCAACACTGTAATTTATTAAGGAAAATCAATAAGCCTTGGTAAAGGGAAATCTTTACATCTTTTACAAATAATATATCAGCACTTTAGATAAACTTCATTTGAATTTTGTTTGTCATTGATGCATTTCAATAGGACGTAAATATTTTATGGCTATTCATAAAACAAAACTGTCAACGTGTACACTAAGTCATGCAAACTGTTTAGGTAGCTGTTAGCCCTATTCAAAAATAACATTCATAAAAAGCAATAATACTCATAATCAGAATCCAGCTTCTAGTCTTTACCTCTTCAGTTTGGCAACACGTATTGTATCGTTATCTACCTGTGCTTGGGCCTAACACTAACCTATAGACCGTAGTAAAATGTTATCAGCATCTAAATCTCAGCTCAAGTCTTTATACCACAAGCTATCCAATCCTCGTTTTCATCTTTCCTTTTCCAGCGGACCGTGTCTCTATGTACCATATTATTTTGAAGTGTAAAATGCCACCTAGAAACACTCTTTATGTGTAGTGTGTGCCTATGCATGACAATATGAAAAATCGGCCAAAACAAAGCATCTACTTGAGTTAGTTTTGCGGTCGAACCTTCCTCGATTCCGCTGATTTATCAGCAATGCATCAATAGTAAAATGTTATCAGCATCTAAATCTCAGCTCAAGTCTTTATACCACAAGCTAACCAATCCTCGTTTTCATCTTTCCTTTTCCAGCGGACCGTGGCTCTATGTACCATATTATTTTGAAGTGTAAAATGCCACCTAGAAACACTCTTTATGTGTAGTGTGTGCCTATGCATGACATGGAGCAAGAAATATAATACTATAAAAGATTTCATTGTTGACTATGACATTTCATGTTTTAAATACGGTGAGAAGGACATTTACATTTTGAAACGCTAGCTCAAAAAGCTTAAAAAGCACATCAAAATTACATAGGGCTTTTATGCTCACCGTGATCTAGCGGCCAATTGCCCTTTCAACGTTAAACTAAAAGTTACATTACAAAATTATGCGCAAGTCAAACCTATTTCGTCATTCTACAATAATAATAACTTAATGTAACCAAATGCCTTTACAGATTTTCATCTCGGCTCTTATTCTCTTGTAGACGATGTTAATCTCTGGATTAAAATGGAATCATGTCATGTCACGTTACCAGTTACTCACTTCTATATCTATAGCAGTACTTGTAGTTGTATATAGCTTTTTGCAGACGTTTGGTAACAATAGTGCCATAAAGTACAATACAATAGAAGAGCAAAATCCGAAGAGAACAAAGTTTTAAACTAGATCACGAAGCAACTCACTAGTACACCTTTTGGGGATCGACTATATAGTAGCCATTGATAGTTAGGCCGGTATTAAGAGGAGTGGAATGGGGAACGTGTTTGTTGAGTATCGTATTCGTACTTGCATTTTTGCACATTCAATATTACAATCAGAAAGCATTAATTTAGAATGCACTGATTACCTTCATAGATTTTTATCTAATCCTGACACATCTCGCTCATAAATGTTTATCCCGCAAGATCCTGCTAGTTTTAGGAGGTTTTGTTGTAATATAATATCTAATCAGTTAACATAGCTTAAAAATATCCAGTTTAAAGGAGGGAGGAGGTATGATTGTGGTATATAAATATATAGCATTGCTTCTGCTTCCTTTTAGCAAATCTCATTTCATTAAAATTGTTTAAAAGAAAATTATTTATTGTAGTTTTGAAGCGAAATGGATAAATTTATTGTACTTGCATGTGGTGGTGGGCGTTGATTTTGTATTAATTCAATGCACAGTACAATCAATAGGCGATTTAGATACTAAAACTTTATTCGTCATTTCTTTCCATAATAAAATATGAATTTGGTTTGTTAAAACTGCGTTCTTCCGACACCATGCTGGTCTTACCTTGGTTTTTTATTGTGTCAACTAAAATTACGCAAGTTGTATTGTTCCTCGTGTTTTTCAGGTTTCGGTTGTGCAAAAACGATTCAGGAACTTTTATATACATAATATGACGTGTGGTATAAGTACAAGCGTAAATGATTATTCATGCCTACAAGACAAGCTTTGACATTGGCATTGACGTTGAGTAAGCAACACTTGGAGTGGTAATTAGCATGGTCAATTCAATAAAAATATTTTAAGATGCATGCATAAAAATACGAATACGTTGTTGAAAACTTAAGATTAGATAGTTCTAACATTTGTTTTAACTGTCGAAGATGGTGGAATATTCATAATTTAAGTGGTCCATCCTACTACCCATTATAAATTAATAGTTCCATAAAATAAACTCTAAGGACTTTAACGTATCGCATGCACAATATTATTTTATACGTTCCACAATCTTGGTGTTTTAGTGGCTTGTACAGAATGTAGGGCACAGTTTAATATCTACGTTCCTGGAAATTGGTATCTTACTATTATAATGACGAATTGAATTCGAATTTGCTGGTTTATTTCCAGTTGCTTCAAGTTTAAAATTGCAATGACATTTTGAACACCTTTTATCAGGTGTTTTGATGTCCAAAAACAGTGATTATCTTAGCCTTCGTTCAACACTAAAACACTTAACCTTGATCTTGGTTATGACTTTGTTTATTGCTTTTCCCTGATATGTATGTGCAATAATCCATATAATGATAGCAATACAAGTTCACCTTTACGTCGGCTTTAGGCTAAAGCACGCTCATAAATGGACAAATACTGTCTGCTTACCGTATGTATAAATTTACAAATACGTTTTCCTCATCACTACACGTAAACCAGCGTCGTCATTCATTCATTTTGGTTGTATTGTAATTGCTTATTACTTATTGTGTAGTTTTCCTGTTTCATTCAAAAAGTATCAAACCATTTTATTGTATTATGGAAGCAGTTTTAAGGTCAGTATATAAAAGTACACTTAGGTATCGTTATGTTACGCAGGTTGCAGTGTTGGGGGGTTTACTACTGATGTTGATACCTAACGAGGATGTTAAGGTGTCACTAGTCACTACCAGTTGACTGACAGAAGCATATATACATGTAATTATCCCAGGTAGTAATAATACCAGAAGGTGGTCGTAAAAAGGTTTAGTCAAAAGTATTTACCACTCTCACCACCAGATCAATAAATTTCACGTGACATAAATTAAAATGAATTAATAAGCTTTACGTTCTAAAAACAATTATTGTCCACGTTTGACACTTGTTTTACATCGCATTGTCCACAAAGAATAATAACCCATATCGGCTTGGCATATAACATACAATTTGTCGAGTAGAAAATTCGGCTTTTAAGTCGTTGCTTTTTGCTTCATAGCTCTCATTTTCTCCAGACTTTTTCAGACTCCAAAGGATGATAGCAGTTTTTACACGCAACGAAAGAATCAGAAATGATGAACTGCGAAAAACATGTATTTTAAACCTTTATACATAATACAACAAGGATTGAGAAAATAACAGTTCGAGTTTCGTTCTTGTGCAAATATTATGATTCATACCGGGATTTAAAATTTAGAAAAGGTATTTATGAATAAACAAGGTTAAACAGGAACTAACCTGTACGGATCTGCAAAAATTCTGCTCGCATTCATAAGCAGAATTTATTGATTTATACTTTGTCGTGCCATAAGTTCATCCTTTTTCATACGTCTGCATCTCGTTAATAAAGACGTAAACAGTACATCGACAATTAGCAATATAGTTAAAATGTAAGAGCACACTTTGGAGTATGGTATGTTCGACCATACGATGTATTTTAAAAACTGCGTAGTCACCTCCAAAGCATGTAGCTGGAATTAAAGGGTAAAAGAAGGACATTTGTGATAGGTATGCCATGTTTGCACATATAACTTGTCTCTGTTATTTCTGATCATTTCTAGTAGTATTATCTTTCCCCTCCGATAAAAACGATCCCCGTAGAATAAAAGAGCACCATCATTAAATGCACTACAGACAAGATATGATGAACACATCTGAATTTTACACGTACCACCTTATTGTTTCGTTTGTGCATTTTTTATGGTTTGCTTCATATGTACTGCGGATACGTAATCATCTACNTAATCATCTACAACAAGCTAAAAATGTATCAACCACCAACAGCAAAGCAGGGATGAAGTTATTAGTTGGTAAGTAGGTATGTATGATATCATGTCTATGACCATTGTTGTACTTGGTTTAGTCAGAGTTTTACTGTTCTTCATCATAAAACGGCAACAAGAGTATGTAGGAGAAATGACGAGCGTTTTAATGCAAGACTCATGCTGCGATTGCTGTATGAAGTAAGTTAAATGTATGATGGACGTACCATCATTTTGTACCACTCAACGCACATAAAATGCAAAAATCTATGCAGATAAAATGCATGGCTCAGAGAGATGATGACGGTCATATACGAATATTAGATACCCTACCTACCTATATACTCTTTTACAAACAAGTTGTGCTTACGTAATCGCATGTCAAGTCAAGTGCGAATAGTCCAGCAAAGTAGTAAGCCGTAACAGCCAGCAGTTTCAAGAGATGCTTGTCTATATTATAAACTGCTCGTTGAACAACAAAAAATATTCTTCTGGCAAAAACCTGATTGGAAACGTTGTTTTTTACGTGCAGTAGATTTGCAACATAATGTATGAATCATGCAAACGTGCCTTTTAATCTTTTAATTCTATCGACTTGTATATAATTTAGCCGTGTAAAGCATTCATGTTACAAATGGCGACAGGAATATTAATAAACAACGTAATCTATAAAGTTCCCGTCGTAATCTTAATTTGTGTGATTTCTTTAAATTAAACTCTAAAGTTAAAGTTTGGTTAACACTGATGTTGATAGTTGATAGCTTTCGTATGGATTATAGCGCATTTCTTGTTCAATGTATCTCCTAGGTCAGTTTGTTGACTACTGAAATTGTCTCATTTTCTAGGCAAGTGCAAACCAGTAAGAGTTAGATTTGAATAAAATTATATAGAACAAAAATTCAGCAAAAACAAGTTGAGTCAAGGTCAAATTGGCCTGCGTTTCTGTCTGTAATTATGGTTATGGCTTCACTAATTGCAAATCACGGTGGAGCAAAGATAGCGTTCGCGCAAGTGATATGAGGAATGCAACTTTCAAAACACATTTCCGTGATATACCTATAAAAATATACGAATTTATATATTGTTTTTTTTAAATGTTCAAGCTTACAGGCTATGCAACACCTTACCTCATAGCATCTTTGCTGAGCAAGACAAGCCTAAACAAGAGCAATATAGCACACGTCCACTGGAATAAATCCTTTCATCCTTTCATGTTGGTTCTTACACATTCTAGGAAAAGAGTAGAAGCAGCAGCAAGGTAGCAGCACAAATCATTCATCCGTTTCTCTCAAGCTTAAACCGGTTCCTACCAAAGCATTTTCTCCATCTTCGGGAGAAAC
Organism: Callyntrura guangdongensis; assembly: GCA_027744295.1. NCBI lineage: Eukaryota > Metazoa > Arthropoda > Collembola > Entomobryomorpha > Paronellidae > Callyntrura > Callyntrura guangdongensis. The sequence continues at coordinate 6,291 of JAHZNB010001729.1, forward strand.
GGCTTTATTCGAAAAATCTATTTGCTGTATACTCACATCACGTTGGGAAAAATGTCTTTCCAGTGGAATCTCCACAAAACATTGCACAAGATACGTACATATCGGCAGATGAAATTAGGTAACTTGAATAATGATAATGTATCTTCGCACTGGTCTAAAGTATATTTTTGAAACCATATACATATATGTATATTTTGATAATAAAAATATGAATAACAAAATAGATGCTGCGAAAGTCATTTGAGTAATTTTGTTGTGGTAAATGATGTCGATGCAGTTATTTGATTGTTTGTACTCCCCCTCTATACTTTTATGTGAACTTATTTATAAATGCATAGATAGGCCGACCTTCGGTTTCTCCAGAGAAGCAACGTTGTATAATGCATTTCAACACCACACCACGACGAAGTTTTCTACAGCTTTTAATTTTTATATAACTTGAATTGTGCATATTTTTATAGTATGTGTGGTGTTTCAATTGTTATTTTGATGACTAGGCATTCGAGTGAAAATAACGTGATGAAATTATTATTCTTCCAATATTATACATACGTTCATTAATGTACTTTATTCGACAAGGACCAAAACTAAAAGCGTGTACAAAGCATGTGTATACGATTCCTTTTTTTTTAAAAAATATTCTGTCTGAGTCCCTCATTTTAAGCTAGCCAGAAGGTTTTCCTATACACAATGTTTTAATGGCTGAGACTGTGACACTACCCCGGGGTGAAAACTAGAATACGATCCAAAAAATAATTGTTCTCTTTGATAAAAAGTATTAAAGTAGGTATTTTCAGAATGATCCTCAGTTTTGTAGCTTATTTATGCCTTGGATGGTATTTTTCCACGAAACCACAAATGTGCATTTACAAATACTTCGTATGAAAAAAATATTTATCGTATATTGTCAAATACCAAGCAAACATATGCGTACCACTTTTTAAAGACACTTGCGTAAATTTTGTTTGTTCAGGTTAAAATTTCATGAACCGCAGCGATGATTAATTTTAGGAGTCATCCTTTTACTGGAACTGGCATTTGCAGCAGATTTCAGTAATTTTCTATTTCTTGATCTATTTCTCAACGAGTTCCCATTCAAATCAAAATACGAAAAGTTTATTTTGTGCATTTTTGTATTCTAAACGAGTAGTGTGGCAAAAAGGATTATATCAGAGTTAATACTGCTTAGCATCTTCTAGAGAAATCATGTACATTTTTACTTTGTCCGGTTTCCATTTAGACAGTACGCGTTGACACCCACTTATGTATGTTCTCTCAGGATCACCATCTTACGTTTTTTCTGACTTGATTGTTGACACCCAAACAACTTTTCCTTCTAGTCGCTGTAGCTTCTGCCTGCAATTATGCGTGTACCTAATATTGTTTTCTCATTCGTACCTGCTCATGTTGCATCAGCAACTGCATCTATTTGCATATTTTCGCTGTACATACATCATGCAATATATCTTGTGTTAGAACAGATTTCGCTATTGTGTTTAGAAAATAATTTGATAACTTGTTTGTAGAAAAATTGCGAGAGTCAAGGTCAACCCTGTGAAATTAAAACAATATGTCATGTAGCCAGTAGTCACACTATAAACCAGATCCGCGTCTTATCTTCATATGATCATTGTTGGATACCGTGGAAGATACTCATCATCTCATCAACATAACCAATCAAGCTGAGCACAACTATGAACTACTTGTTTTGTTCCGAAGCGATTTTGTAGATACCTACTCAATTTCCTTTTGCAAAACAATTTCTGTGCATGCGACATACACAACACCTACCTACATTGGTATATGTAGTGCACTGGAACAGGGGAATCTCAAAAAAATTTACCATGTTTCAGCTTCACACTGTCATATTGTTGATGATAACGGTGATATAGGTTATGTACTCTGCGGGGGGTCACAATTTTTTTTTCAAATGACAACCATAGCTGCAAAGTTTGACCAAAATAGTTGACCCCTTTGACCCCCAGGGGGCGTCAAAGTTGGGCGGAGTCTACTTTTTCAGTAGTTGCAAATTAGCTATACAAGCTTCTCGTTATTCTAACCTCTGCCAAAAGATTTTGAACGTTGCTTTTATAAATACAAATAGTCATTAAGTTATGCTCATATAAAGTCATAAATGTGTTATTTTGATACCCAGTTACATATAAATAATCATCACATTACCTTCGGTTTTTAAAACATTTCAAACATCAAACTTCGGCCGGGTAATGGAAATTGCATACAGTAATTGTATGAATGTTTTTAATAAGCCAATCGCAACTATAAACACACATTGATATATATGTAGCATTATTCAAGCATTATTATTTCATGTTTTCTTAGATTTATTATAAAGTAAAATGAAAAAGTAGTAAGCAGTTTTACATCCTCTTAGAGCACCTATAGAGTATAAATAGACACAGAAACACACAACAGTAAAATATCAAAATTTATTCGGTGTGTAATGTGGGTTTATACTAAATATAAATCACCAGTACTGACACATTGCCAAATAAATTGACTCTGGGTTCAGCCTCTGCTAATTCTTCATTGCATTATGTAATCATCTTGCCGATATTACGTTAACTAAATGACCCTGTTTACGTTATTACGCAGCTGAAAGATGTTTCATCTGAGTAATGATTTTAGCGTTTTTGTGTGTCTGTCCATCATCACTCTACAGGCCACACATTTCAGCCGAATTAGCTCCAATTTGGCACACGCACAGGTACCTTAGATTCGGTTTTAATAAAAAAAATAATTTCGAGCGCAGAATGGCTCAGTTTAGGTACTGTGGATTAGTGTCGTCTCTGGGGTGCAATTCTAGCAAATTTGTTCGACCCCTGGGCCCTGGGGGTCATTATGGGGGTCAAAAAATTAAACTATATTCAAATTAGCTTACATTTTGTATAGAGATACAAAATGTCAACTAACAATAAAAAATATTAAGTCTTTACGGTCTTTATCAATTCAATCAGCTTGTATCAATACAAAGCTTTCATCTGCGTCTCTATACTGCTGCAATTATAGCAGGTTTATTTAAACTGAGATAACTTTTATCCCAAAATAATTTGTTTCGTAAGAGCAACATGACTGATATTTTTATGCTCCGTTTACATCTCTTCGTTTAAGCTCTGCGGGAGAACAGCATGTATTTTCCTCTGGGAAGAAGAGATTACATATGTTTGTTTCAAGGAAAAGCCTTATTATTCTTGTGACCTTGCTCCGCTCCCTCTCCCAAACAATACGAGCATAAAACTTTTCCCTGAAGGCAGCAAAAAAATAATTCCGTACTCGGAATAAACTATTCGGTAGCTTTAAGTCAACCACAATCTATTTCGCTCGTTTTTCATATTCCTCTGTCGTTGATTTTCCTCTCATCAGGAAATCCACTTCTCTGTTCCGCCAGCAATTTATTGATTGATAGATTTAGACTTTCTCAAGGTTTTTACTTCCATTATTGTCAAGAGTTCTTTTAATATTCTACCCACTCAAACACGGCAGGGTACCTACTAATACCTACAAAAGTACGTGTATTACACTGCTATTCATCAAATGGATTTATCGTGTGTGGCATGTTCCTAGAGAATTTTCTTATACCAGAACACGGCGCTTGTGAATGCTTCAAGGACAAGTACGAAACTCGTATACGAAATTAGAATTAAGCTTAATGATATAACTGCCTCTGTGTAGTATTCATACGACAGTAAATTCTAGTTTTAGCCACTTCCTTCAGCAAAAAGATTTTCATTTCCTTTCTCCCAAAGCAACTGGCACTGCCGTCATTCCATTGCATACAGGATATATCCGGTAATAAAATCATCAAATGGCGCACACCTTCATTTCATTAAATATCCTATCTACATCTCCTAAATTTAGTTTGCGTTTGGACTACATTATCGAGAAAATTCTGATTTGATGAGCTTTTTTGGTGTACATGAAATTACATGTTATTGTATTTTGTCTAAATTATCCCCATTTAGCACCTACGCAAAATGACTGAACAAATCCACTTTTTACTAGTCGCTCCAAGGGTATATGTATTAATGCAGTAAGAGATTTTCAAATGTCACGAGTCACGACGGCGTTCTGGGAGCTGTTCTCCTTTCCGCAGCTCAGCTTGCTTCCACAATGCAGTTTTTACCTTATTCAACTTTTCCACTCCGTGTTTGCAGGTACGTTAAGTTGGTCGCTAAACATAAAACCTGTGTACCTTTGCAATTTAAGAAAGTGATCTATTCTTCAATTTTCACCCAATCAAATTGCAAATTGAAGGTGCAATTCACAGCGGAGCGGATATCTTATTAGCATAGTATACAGTCTGAATACTTAATATAAACTACTGCATATATACCCCATGGACGTACACACATTGTGATCTATCTTACTAGATATATTTCCTGTGGTTAATCATTCATGAGAAAATAATGTGAGCATGTATAGGGAAAGCAGATGTGTTTTCCCGGGAACAAAAATACACATTAAACGGTGGCGAATGGAATGTAAAATTCGCATACTCCTAGGTATACAGCGTAGAGAATGAAGGTATTGGGTAGTATTTTTTGACAAAATCCATATTAAATTTACTGTTTGCACCAAGCCATCTATTTTCGAGAGCATCGAGAGTTCCAGCGTTTTTCCCCCTCATTTTATATGGAATTATTCATGTGTTCAATGTAATTTTCACTTGTGACTTGGTTTGGCCATTTATCGTGGATATGCTCATTGAGCATGAGTCAATTACCAAAACTTCTCTTCAATTTTTCCTTGAAAAGAGGAGTGACTGTGTGTGTGCATTCGAGCCTGAATGGAGTTCCAGTTCCGAAACCAACAATAAAAGATACGATTTTATTTTATATCGTGGGTAGTGTATATAAAGTAAACACTACACTTCAAGGTTGCTTACCACTCGCTGTCCTGATGCTGGATAAAAGCATGGTATACACGATAGTAGGTTGCAAAGTGTTCGTTATCTCGCTAGCTACAAAATACATACATAAACGTCGAAGAAAGCATCATCAAAAGGGTAAAAAATTATGCATGAGTTGACTAAGTTGACTAGAGGGAGTACTTGGATGTGTCATTTAATGATAATGATGTGCTCCGTCGGCGATGCAATGGTATAACAGACACGTAATGCCAATTCAAGCGTTTTACTGGCTAGCCCCCCATTAAAAAGATTATTATTGGCTTGCGCACACACACTCACACAAGAAATCGCATAACACATTTATCTCGCCTCGTGGCGGAATGACGAGTTGTCTGCATGGATGATGGTGGGTGGAAGAAGGAAGATAATAGGAGGAGAGTCAATAGAGTGTAATGTTGACAATGGTGCAGAGGATGTGACAATTTCATTTCATTGCATACGTAAAAAGAAAGTCGTTCCATCACTTTCTCGTCGTCTTTTAGTTGTTCTTTTAACCTATTTGTTTAACAATCAATCCGAGAACAAAGTTAATAATAAGAAAGTCGGGTTGTCATTTCCCATGCCCGTTGTCAGTGTGGGAATACATATCGCTTTCCATTTTCTGACTTGCCTCGAAATTTTAGCGACATGAAAAGCAACATGCCCTCCTTAAACAGCGAATACACAATTTACAAATTATACTGCCACCGCGCTGTTATATGCAATATGTGCGAATGAACGTACACTCGTATGGTCTCCATCTCCCCGATAACGCATTCCTCCCTGCCCTACAATCAAACACAAAGGGAAATAGAAACATTTTCTATTCCTACCCTGCTGGCAAAGGAAATGTGGTATACGACTCGTTATTGTTTGTATATCTTACTGCCTACTGCTAGGACTTGAATGACTCCGTAACGGTGTTGTTGATAGCTAGTGGCTGAAGTTCACGGGAAAAAATGGAACAAAGTGATGTTTCGCTTTCTCCTTCCAAGCAACCTTTCTCTTTGACTGTTTTATAAGAACACGTACATTTTTAGTGACGCTGACGTCAGTCACTTCTATTTCTCTGGCTTGTTTTCACGGTACCCTACAAAGGATGTCGTAGATGTGCTTGTGGTTGTTGTGTCATGATAAAAGGGATCATATCACTTTTCTTTTTTAAAGTGTATATATGAATCCTTACGTGTTGTCTAAAATGATTATTTCTACATTTTTTATAAAAGTACTGTGTACCTGGTACATATTTACGCTATATACATCTTGGTTTCTACTATAAAAAATCTACTTTCGTCAAAAAGGGCTTAACGTTACGTGAACCTAACATTTCTCTTTCCTTTCTCGTTTGTAAACACCAAATGGCTAGTTGTTTTTCTACTTGTTTACCAGCATGAAACCTGCTCCCATGAAGTATTTTGTAAATGCCCTTTTCTACTTTCTCCGTTGTTGCAAAAATAAAACTTTCTTTTTCTGTAGTTTTTCTTACGTCAATTTTCCTTTGATGTTTTTCTATTTATTTTATTTTAAGAGCTTTAAACGAAAATACGAAAGATTGAATTATCAACAGAGAGCTGTAATGTAATAATAGAATAATATGTATATATGGATAATATGTTTCTTCGATGAGTTAAATTGATGATAACACTATTATACAAGCGTTCATGTTCTCGTAGGAGCTACAAAGCTTTCTGGTTTTAACGAAACTTAATTCCACAATGGCAAATTTAACTGTCATAAAGAGTTTAAAAGCAAATGCCTAGGAGCATTATACAAACACGTACTCTACACTTCTGCTCAAGTGCTCGTAAAGGCGGCTTCGACAATCTATTTTTAGCTTTCTTACGATTCTCCTTCTGCAAACTTTTTATCGTACCTTCAAATTTTTATCAGTTACGTCAACTTTTGTAACGTCAGTAGAAAAAACCACACAAACATGGCGAAACATTTTTTTCTGATTTTTTTTCTGAATATATATTCTATCTTGTATGCTTTTATTATTGAGAATAGAACAGTGGTTTTAGCACGCCGTTATTGACGGAAAATATGACACATTTTTGAATACTTCTCCCACACCCGTTTCAATTCAAGCATAATCCAACTCAACTAAAGCACCATAATTAAAAGTCCCACCCCACCTCTGCGCTTTTCCGTTTAACGACGTGATGTTACAGGTTTTACTAGAGCTCCATTTTATTTGGCAGCACCAGAGCAGGTTGCACGAAAACGAGGCTCATTAATTTGGCAAACTTGACGGATCAAGGTCAGCTATGACATAAGAGTACGTTGTATAATATAGCATCACATAATAGGCAGGAAGGACGTTTTGGGAAACTTGTGTGAGTAGGTGGATGGTGGATCGATACGATATAGAAACAACGGAAAAAGTACCTTCAGTTTTAAACTTACTTTACTCCTCTTTATCACTACAAGAGAACATACAACTGTCATATAAATAGCAAAAAATCTGTTGTAAAAGGACACTACATAGTTCTCTATATTTCCAAGCTTTTACTAAGACACCCTCGAAGGGCTTACCGCCGCACCTTAAAATTCTTTTCATTTGGTAGCACATACAATAAACAAAATAGATTCCCATCCCACTAGATTTAACCAGCGACGACATATTCTGTCACTCGTTCAAGTCAATGGAGTGAAATGAAAAATGAAGAAGACGCTTTCATTTCCGTTCTCTTGCAGGCTCTCAGTTTTTACATTAAGAGAACAAGTTCACTTTTCCATTATGTGTGTGTATCTGAATAGTATTAGAGCGGGCAGGAGAATAAGTCATTCAGATAGCAACTCACATGCCACACTCCTTAAAATGTTTTTAGTCAAAAAAGAGAAAATAAGAGGGGTATCGGTATCACGTTGACCAAGAATAGATGAATGCTTACGTAATATACACACATTCAAAAGGACAGGTTTACTCTGTGACATTTCATTGTGTTTGATGGCACATCAAACGATTACACTCGTTCATGATGATCAGAAATGTCAACCTACATCCTTCTTTTTGCTGTGAATGTGTGTTTTTCCTCGGTAAAAAAGCGCCATGTACCCGAACATCATTCAAGAAATATGACATTATGTTTCAATACGGAGAAAAGTAAGCCAAGGAAAAACGAAGATCTGAAGTTGTTTAAATATACCCACAAGTGATTGTACATAAAAGTACATCATCCTCCAAAATCGTCGTTGTCAAAAGAAAAAGGAATGTGTGTACACTCATGTACTTACTTCTCCTCACGGTCGATTTTTTTGTTTTCCCCTATCTAATCCTATGTTTAATGCTCGTAATATTCCATTTTATCTCCTTGAGTAGTTCTTAAATCCTTTTTCTTGTTGAATGGACTTAATGGAAATGGTGATGAAAAGAAATGAAAGTGGCAAGGGCATTGAGAGAAAAGGGAAAGCATATTTTTTCTTTACATTTAAGTCCCAGACTCAGCAGATTTCCTCTTAAAATGTAGCTCATCATTTTGTTTGTATCATTATTGTATAAGATCGTAATGTTTCTGTTAAAAGAATTTGGGGGAACTGTCTAGTGTCTATAAAACATACGTTACAATATGCTCCATAAAATTCTCCCTTTTCCCCAAAGAGTTTCAAAGTGGTTGGTCCTTTCACCTACAAATATCTTCTACAGACGTATAATATACCATAATAGTTTACATTTCCCTTTGGCATTTGATTGCATTTTTCAGTTGCTCAATCAAACTGAAGACAGGTTTTACTCTGAGAAATTCAGGCAGCTTTGTAAAGTATAAGTTCAAGGATATTTAAAGCAATAAACATGTATGAGAACGTGAGAATAGAGGGAAAAAATCAGTATAGTGCCTCCTGATCCTGTTTCCAGTAGCAAAGCTGACGAGGTACTGAGTTTTAGAAAAAGAGTGCACGTTGCTTTTTAGTGCTTACCTACAAAAACTACTCCCTGTTCCTAAACCACCATCTCGTTCCTTGCATACATACATTACACACTACATGTGTACATGACACTATATAATACACATTTTTAAAGCGGCCATTTTTAGACACCTGAGTATAAAAGGCATAATTACGATTTGGAAACTGGAAATGTAGGCCGATTCTACCGATTCAACATCCCGAACTGATTTTACAACCATATGAAAATTGTAAAGTTTCAATATACCCCAGAAATCTGTAAAGTATACACATTTCACATAACATTTTTTTCCATAAGCTTATGTTTGACTTATTAGACCAATTGTTGGAGTACATGAACCACATACATGTACACCAAATACTGAAACAAACGAACAAAATTTGTAGTCATTTCCGTTTTGGTTTGTTTTGATACTGGGATACTATTAGTATTAGTACATGCATTTCTAATTAAAACGGAACCATGTTCCATGTTATTTGCGGATACTTTGAGTATCGAATAAACTCCTATAAACCTACTATTATATATTATTATCTCGATACTATAAACACGTTCTACGTCCTAAGTTGTTAGTATGGATATGGACCACATAATCATGTAACCAAAATTATATATATTAGAACTTGGAACTTTGCATGGTAGGGTGCTGTTGTGTGCAGGTTTCCAGTGAAAGCAATTTAACAAAGAAAATTACCGTTTTCCAAATACCCATATGCATTTCTATACGTTTCTACAAGAATAAAATTTATTACACTCTAATAATCCTACACAAGGCTATTTTAAAAAGTGTACACTTTCACATTTATTCTGCAAATATCTTCTGCGTTTTACAAGGTCTTGTTGCGTGTTTTTTCACACAAATCTTGTATTCCAAACAAACATAATATCGCTGCTTATAACTTGGGTTTTCAATGCTCAGGAATATGTTTACTCTTAGAGAAAACCCCTAACAAAGAAGAATGATAGCAAAAGAGAAAACTCGGCTAAATATGGATCCCTGGCATGTGATGGCGTCTGCGCCAAGATGGTAAGGAGAACAGAATGTAAGTCATTTTATGTTGTATGCATTTATACATTCACACCCGTTTCATAACTTATATAAGTCCGCTATACCCTATTTCTCTACTTTGTGCACACACAAGAAACGGCTTAAGTGCTTGCGTATGCTTTCTCCAGGACTTTGTAAGCGTCCCAAAAACCCCAACTGTATGTATACACTCCTTGCTGCTATCCGCCTCCATATGATGAGTACCGACGAACTCTCCCTAGTTCTATTGATAAAAGTTTTCTTCTTGCTTAGTGGAATGTTTTAGTAGGTTCTTAAAACAAGGATAAGGTTGTTATGCTTTTAAGGTATGTATAACTTTTCTGCGACGACTCCATCAGATACGATGAGTCGGGCTATTTATTTTTGTGTGAGTATGTATTAGGGAACGTAGGAGGAGGTACGTTTACATGTATCTGCGAAATAATAACATCCTTTGAAATGAATTGGATGCCACACATTGCCAGAAGGAAGCAAAATAGAAAGTTTGCTGCTGTGACTGCCACTGGAGTATTGAGCAGCTGCCAAGGATATTTAGGTCAAGGGTTCTAGGCTATTCTGGTTAGAGTGTAACTGCTATTACTCAGATGAGAACATATATCTAATCCCTATAAGCGCTATAAATTATATCATTTTTGCGTTTAAATCTTATAACCTTAGCATATGTGTTAACACTTAGCAAGTAGCAGGAGCTCGCTTCTATATGTTTTTTGTTCATTCAGTTTGCCAGAATGCTGGGATGCAATGCTTACGTAATAGATCTGTGTGGTTTATTGTTTTTCCCAAGGAGAGTAGTTTTGTTGACTTGGGATTTGGGATTTGGCTGGATGGTTTTAACAATGCATAAAACCTGTAATGGATGGGGGAAGGTGAGATTATGTATTAAACGAAATTAGAATATAATACTTTTCTTTCCTCAAGCAAATAAATCCATTTTATTAAGGTTTGGAGATATAAAAGCACCTAAATTGCTTATTGGTAAATAGTTTTGTTATTGAATACGCACAAATCCATAACAAAAACAAAGCTTAAATAATTTCAGTTAACTATAATGTATGACCAGCAATTCTTGGACATAACATACATACTTATCGTTAGCAGAATTAAAATATAAAATTACGTAATTCGTAAAGTTACTTTATGGAAAATTCAGAGCGTAGTATAAGAATGCATCACATCCTAATTGAAGACAACAAAAGGGATTGATAATTTTATCTTACAATGAGGGACTTATCGGCATAGGAGATTGTCATGTACTACTTTCTAAGGAGTGGGATAAGATGTATTTGATAGACTATAACTCTGCATAATCTACATTCTTGAGTTATGGCTGTATGACCTCTTCATAAGTGACTCCGATTAATTACTAATTACACGAATTTTAATTTGCTTCTGCGAAAGAGATTGATATCCTAATAATATGGTAGTATTGTAAGAACCTAAAGAGCATTCGTGTTTGAACTTAATGTGGTTTAATTTACATTTATTTGACCCTTACGTTGATCCTAGCGATGACCTCTCCTGGGTTGGGGAATGAAATACTATTGTTAATTACGCATACGCAATATTAATTAGCTATTGATTCTTTTGCTGATGGAGTTACCGCTGATACGCACGGCCGGCCTGACGGCCCCAATCAGCAGTGTTTTTTACTCTAGTTTTTTTAACGACTGCAAGCTGGTCGTTAAACATACCGTAAGTTGTTCCTTTCCTTGTAATGCCTTTTTCACATGTTCTCATGAAATCGATTTTAAAAATCGTTTATATCCTCTTTAACAGAGAAAAATGTGGAAAGTGATGTTAATTTTGCAATACATGACGAAATTCAGGAGAGCAACAGTGCACATATTTCGTTTCGACAAAACGGAAACGACAGTCAAACTCCTGATCTTAGCATGATTTCTTGGAAAAGCTACATGCAACATATGTATATTACCTACTTTAGGTCCAATAGGTACAGTTACAGTTATAACAGGTACAGTTACAGACTACATAAAAAGATGCGTAAGATGTTTTAAATTCATTCTGTTCTGATACTAGAAAGGTCACTCGATGGTCACAGGAACGTTTATAAACATTAATACATCTTAAAACAAACATTTCCCTTGCCCATTTCGTTTGAGTTGCCTATTTCTTACCAGAAAAGTTGCAAACTCAACTCTATAGAATGTGGGAATAAAACTTTTCTTTAATTTCCCTCTATTGTTTACTCAAACAATGTGAATATACTATATATGTAGGTCATAAGATTATTGCTGTTCACATTATCTACGTTCTTGTACAGTTTGGACAAAAATGTTATATTAAGGATGGGATGACGTAAAGGGAAACAAGTGGGAAAGTTTTAATCTCGTTACATCCAGTGGAATTCTTGTTTTTCCTTCAGAAAGTATTTCAGTCTGCTTCACATAACCCTTTGGAAGAAAAGCAGGTGGCTGACGTGACTTGGTGAAAGATGATACACTTCAAGGATGCCCTTTACCCAATCCCTTCTTTTCTCCTTCAGTTAGAGAGATTGTGCTAGAGTCGTCTCTTTATTTACCTTCACCATCAGTCTCTACAACGCTATAATTTAAGTGGATTAATCTTATTTAAAATGCTATATAATAAGTAGAGCATGTATAAACGTGAGTGCTTTCACGAAAAACAAACACCAATACCTGCACCAAAATCACTCACAGTTATTGATACAGAACACAATTTACGGCATGTTAACTTTAATAACCCTGAGTGTTGGTTGAGTGTTTAAACATAGGGGGCTTGTAACAGCGGTGATAATGAAATAAAAGGGAAAATATATTCTATTTCAGCAGATTTACAAGAAATTTCGAGTTTACCTTGATGTCATATTATTTTATTTTAATTTAATAAATTGTTACACTACAACAGTAACCTACTTCCTAGAATAATTCGATCTGTCAATTTCCTCTTATAAAAGTAGTATAATGCATAATAGTACAACGATCCTGTTCATTTCCACACTCAGTAATGCCTAGAATAAATTTCAAAAGCATAGGCAGTTTTCATGATTCGAGTGTATTAATGAAATCGTGGACGGCTCATAACCTCACTACCAAAGAGACAGATGTGTACGGTATCGTGATCGGTTAGAATAATTGGTAACATACAAACCATCCTATTGATAATGTTGACTACCGATTTTCAGGCTATGCAACTTTGGCAACCCAAATTATGGCATGCAATCGTGGTAACCGAAAAAAGGTCGGTGCAAATGTGGCAACCCAAAGTTTTGGATATGCAATCGTGGTAACCGAAAGTGTTGTGCAGAAAATTGGTAATATGCAAATGTAATACACAACTATAACAAGTATTAAACAAAATTTTGAAGACAACCGTTTATTGCAGTGAGCTAGAATACTTAAAAAAATAGGAGCTCTTTGGTTTATTGAGTATCCCTGCACGTTTGAAAATTACAGCAAGTTTTTGCCATCTAATTCTGGTATCGTACCTTATTTTAAAGACACATTAGTACATCGATTAAGCCAACACTTTTGAAATTAGCTTATGGGATGTGTACAACAGGGTCATGCAAAGGCAAGAACTACAAATTTAGTTATGTCACGTATGCAGATTTACAAGCCTCTCTTATGAAGGTTCTTGTATGCAGTGCAAAAAAAACAAGAAAAAACAAAATATTTTGAAGGGAATTGAAGCTAACCTTATTACCTCTTCAGAGAAAATGGCGTAGAGAAAATGAAAATATAATTATTGAATTATTTTGTCATCATCCATTGACTTTGAATTTACCTTGGTTGTCAGATTTTTGCAGAGGTTTTTTGTCACGATTGCATCAACCCTTTTTAAGTTGCCACTGTTGTATACATATATGTTGACTTTTTATTTGCCACTATTGCATGGCTTCATTTTTCACAAGTAGGATAGTTTGTAGATTGCCATTCTAACCTACAACCGTCAGGTATGTGTTTAGTTATTATTACATCTATTGTATTTACTTAGCTTAGATTTCCCTTTCTCCCTGAAGTAATTTGTTCACGTGCCAAGTGTTGGCCTTGCCTCTCTAGTTGTAGGTAAGTGTATATGGCACGACATCTTACACATTGCTTACGTGCATTCTTTCGATCTACGGTTTGTTTAGTTATACACCGACTGGCTGAATATTTGAGAGGGTATAAGGCATATATCTTTTATCAATTTCAAGCTGTTTGTTCTTTAAATCTTACTTCCTGTCGGATCTCCAACTAACAAAACCATATTTCGATATATTATGTCATCATCCCAATCATGAAAAGAAACTCCTACGCTTATACCTACGCAAAAATAATGTGGTCCGTCAAACTTGACTGAATGCGGAAAAATGTATGTTCATGCTTTGAAAGTCAAATTGCATTGAAGTTGGTAAAAAAACTGAGTTTAATTAGTAAATTGTTTAGTACAAACTCCACCAGGAATACAAAATAATATTTTAATAGTAATAACAACAAATAAAAATATGACGCGTAAAGTGAAAGCTGTTACATAATAATAATACTAATAATTATATGAATGAACATCTTTAAGTTTTGTTAATCTTAAACGAAATTAAAGTAATTATTGGTAGTTTTTATCCAGTGATTGAGGCTATAGGCTTTACTTATTCCAATTGTCTTCATTCGAATGTATGTAATGACTATGAATTATATGTAGAAATCAATCTAAGCAAATTAAATTATTTTATGGACGATTGTTTGCATCTGATTCTGTGTGCTTTCTTTCTTCTCTTCGTCTGATTATGAGGAAGTCGACATTCCGTCCTCGCTATATTCTGCATTCTCGTGTCCCCTTTCTTCTGCCTCATCATCTTCAGAATTACTACTGCTTTGTGACGAGGAGATGTAATCCACTTCCCGTTCTCCTTCGTTATCATCATCGTCGTAGTCACCAAAGCGAGCATCTTTTTTGCTTCGCTTATTTTTCCCTGTGTTCGCCATATCCTCGTCATCGCTGCTACTGTTATTGTCACATCGCGTCCCAGCTATCAATTTTGCTTTCTTTTCAACAAGAACTTCTTGATCATTTTCTCCGGCAATCCCCAACCGCTTTCGTGACATGAACGAAAAGTAATTGTAAATCTCGTTACGTTTTTTAAATTTTTCTTCGGCTTCCTCCGCGGTGAAATTGTTATTCCGTTGATACGGTTTGAAACTAAACCAATTTGAGACAGGAAATGCTTTGTACACGATCCCGTTTTGCACCTGGTGAGCACAAAATATGTAATAGGAAGCGTTGTCGGATACCCCGCCTTCCTTTACGCCTCTAAAGCGCTTTGTTTCAGACAAAGACGACGCTTTTAATAACCACGGATGATCCTCCCGTTTTATTGACTTGCTGCCATACAATCGCATCCGTTTTCGCATTTTTGCTTCTTCTCGTGCCTGAGCACCATATTCCGAGTTTGCACCTTTTTCAGGGATGACACTTATACCTGATTGTAATTCTACATCATGTCCTTTAGTCGCTCTCCTCCCATGACTGCCTCCAAGCTGCCTAACATCTCTTGCCATTTTACATTTTATCCATTTTTCCGGATTCACGTCATCGTGCATAAATCTCATAATTGACGCTGGTGGCCGAATACCATTATTATCTCCCATTATGACTCTAACTTCGTCTGGACCACCGGAACACACCTGTGCCTCAACAACGGGCGGTAGAATGACACTTTCTCTGACGTAGTTTGTAGATACCGGAGCGGACCAGGAAGCTCGTTACTAGATCGCATTGTGTCTGGAGCGACAGATGAGGAACTCGCCAGTTGATCCTCGCTATTTTCAATATCTCGAGGTTCTTGAGGGTGCTCCCGGTTGCAGGATGTTATCAATTTCCGGCGGTAGTTTAATTTCGACAGAAACTCCATGGTTGTTATTGCCAATGCCAATGATGAAGATAGCTGTAAAACGATATACCTATGATGATACGTATGCGTATGATGTGCGGCTGCGACTTCCGTTTTAGAACGTAATTAGTTACTACGTAGAAACAATGTTAGTATACTTCTTAAATAGGCCATACACTGAAATAACACGGTTGGATTTGGAGAATGGACTGAAAGCTAAAAAATCTATTATTTACACGGCGGGCACATGCACAAATCGTGGTAGAGATTTATTCGTTTTGTTCAGCAAAAACTTTCTGATTTTTTAAATTGATAATGAATAATGATGAATGGTTTGAATAAAACGATAATAATTAATTTTACTATACAATTTAATTAGCTGTCTATACATATTAGGAGTAATAAATCCACGAGTTAAATGAGTGAGGTTCAACTTTAACCTTTACAGATCCTAAGGCAGAATCTTGAATGTTAAAATACTCTTCAGTATCTTGACTATTAATTACAATCACAGCCGTACCACCATCGGGCCTTTCAAAAGCGCCCAACTCCAACAAACCTTCCACCTCTACTTTCGGATTGGTTTCTACGCGAGTGGTTTTGGGTGGGAGAAACTTGCTGAAATGAGCCATGGCATAGTATTGGACGTTCTTGTAAAACTCTTTTTGATCAGGGTTAACAATTATGGGGGCAGAGTGATTGTTTCCAACCCAGTTTACTCCACCAATATAGGTCGAGTGACATATTCCAATCTAACCAGCCTCCAACGTAGTGAAGTAAATTAAGAAGAATGTCATGAGCGTAATCCTCGGCTAGAACCCATTTTCCTAGTCCAATTCGGTCGTGCTCATCGTCTTCGTTTCTGTTGCAAGCTTCTGTGCCCAAAATGAACTGGTTGGGGAATTTCTCCTTGATCTTGTCATAGACGTCGTATGGACCGGCGGTGCCGTAAAAGTACCAGTGAACAGCTAGACCCTTAACATATTTCGTTGCTCCAGAATCCGAGAACACGACGTTAGCCCAGTCTTCAGCTAATGGACGGTTCGGGAACCACTAATAAAGAACAACCGAAAAGTTTTATGAATATCAAAAATGATTTTCTTATGAAAAATTGTTGTAGGGCTGTTGAAATTTTCTAGTTTTTTTCGGATTATAAATGTTATACTTACAGGATCCCAACCTGTCATTGGCTCATTTTGAACAGTCATTCCCCAGAAGTCCAAGCCATTTGCTCGGTAAGCTTCAAAAAATCTGTGCACAGATATCAAGAATTTAGGATTTTTTCAAACCGCTTCCACGATTTAAACTGTGATATACGATTGAAATAAAAAAAATATATACATGCATTTTCTTACTTGAGCAAATATTTGGCATATGTTTTCCACTGTTCTGACCCAGCATTTCCAATAAGAGTGCCACCATGGTTTAAAATAAATGTTATACTTACAGGATCCCAACCTGTCATTGGCTCATTTTGAACAGTCATTCCCCAGAAGTCCAAGCCATTTGCACGGTAAGCTTCAAAGAATCTGTACAGATATCAAGATTTTAGGATTTTTTTCAAACCACTTCCATGATTTAAACTGTTATACGATTGAAATAAAATCAAAAATATATACATGCATTTTCTTACTTGAGCAAATATTTGGCATATGTTTTCCACTGTTCTGACCCAGCATTTCCAATAAGAGTGCCACCATGGTTTAATTCGCCGTTCGTTTTCATCCTGCAAATAAAAAATATTATAATCGTATACCTTAATCCCATCCAAATGAGCTAGTATGGCCAGAATTTAACATAAATATCGAAAGTTTACCATGCTGGGGGACTCCATGATGATCCAATAAACTTGATTGGCTCGCCCCTGTGTCGTTGAGCTTCATGCATTTGTGGCATCTGGAGAAGAAAAAAATGTGACGAAACAGCAACATTAATGTTGATGTTGCTTGAAACGTATTTTTGAATGTTAATGATCATTGTACCTTATAATTAATATCCTCATCAACAAGATTCCAGCCATTCAAAGACCAATCATTTGGAACATCATCGTAAGTGTAGGGCCTATTGGAGAAGTCACTGACCAGAGATGACTACACGGGCAGTGGAGTATTCAATACCTTCATTGGAAAAGTAAGATTTCAAAACTTTTGTTCTAAGATCCGAGGAAAGACGGCCGAGGGCCAGGGCTGACGCATCGGTGAAGCTCGATCCAAATCCAATGATTTCTTGAAACTTGCGATTCTTGTTAATCGTAACCGTTCTCAGTTTGGATGGATCCACTCCTGGTAGGTCATTTCCAAATCGAATTTCCCTCGTTTCAAGACGCTTTCCTGCGCGGTCGCTCTCATAGACCTTTACAACTCCTCCAGATGTGCTAGTGATGGGATCTAATGAATCACAGTAGTTTTCCGTGCAAACGCAAACAACGGAATCGTGATTAAACTTGCGGGAATCACAGGGTTGTGCCGTGTAAGATTGTGTAATGGTAGTGGCAAATGCCACTGCCACAGCGAATATTCTAATGGCCCTCATTGGTTTTAAATGGGGGAAGCCAAAAAAAGAATTGAAAGGTGATGTCTCCAGTAGGATACTGAAGTGGGGATTTCGTTTCTTTCGTTATATAGCCACATGAGAGTGGAGTTGAGATTGATTGTGTCAATCGTATGTGATAGTATAATGACCACTTCCTACAAATAAACCGATAAAAAGAACATGACAAGCATGATACAATTTTGCGTAACATACATAATATGGAGCGATTACAACCCAACCCAATTTATGTTTGTTTGTGATTAAATTGTACACATCATAAATGAACTGACGTTGCGTTGAGTGTTGTTTTTAGGGAACTGTTTAGTCTGGTCACATACAACACAATCGTAGATGGGTGTAAAGTGTAAATTGTAAACGCAAAACTATGCGAATATGTTTTCAATACAGCTCAAGTTGTTTGTGGTTTTGTTGTATTTTTAACAAGCAAATGACAGTTCTGTGTGTCATTTGTGATAAAACAATCGATCAATTAATTGTCACGTTACACCAGATCCGATATAACAGCAAAAACGGTTTGGCATTCAAGTAAAAAAATAATACACTTGAAAGCCATCATTAACGAGG
>JAHZNB010001730.1:0-10358 GCA_027744295.1 Callyntrura guangdongensis
AACTTGTAATAAAAATTTCACTCAAATAAACATACAATAATTTAAATAATGAATATTTTAATTGTAGTGTAATGGTAACTGTAATAAAAACTAATTTCAAGTAATTCAGATTTTATTTCCTTGATCATCCAATTGGATTTTGTGTAAAGTGAAAGTACACTTAACAATAATTGTAGCAATTGTAGTGAGCAGATATAAGACATGGATATTTACCTTGCTCTCGTTTGCTTTTTGAATTCAAGTTGAAGCGTAAATCAAGATGAATTTGGTTATGCGGAACTAATTCGTACTTATTGGAACGATATGCGTTTTTTGCAGCAAATTTATGTCATACAAAACCAAGCTTACCAAACAATGGAAAATAATGAAATCATGATCCTGGTACCAAACCATTTGTACATCTAGAAAGGGATGACTTTCACCAGGACATCCTATCTCGTGAGGAGATGAACACAGAATTTAAACAAAATCATCACGAATGCCGAATCAGCTTGACCTGCTGAAAAATTTCCTTTCTTAACGTAGTCGTAGGTGCTTTTGAGTGCAAAATTTGAGTGATTATTTAAAACGATAATAGTTACCTTGGTAACAGCACAATTCCGATTTTTAATTTAAAAAATATTGTTTTAAAACTTACTACGTTTTATCACTACATCACTTATTTCAACGAACTTTTGTATCTTGCGTCACTTTCGTTTGTGTACGAAAATATATTTGATATTTATGATGAAAACAGAAATATTCCTACAACGGAATCAGAGCGATCAGATTCGGAAGCAATTCTCCAATCGATATACGAGATGTACTATTCTTCGTAATTGCGAAAAAACCACAAAATGAACTGTCAGTTTGTTGTTGTAATTCTCATCTTTTGTAACAATACACAAAGCAGGTCACCCTGTCACGTATCCTAGTTTTCTCCTACATTTGTTATATGCCGTGTATTTGGGCCTCAAGCAACAATGCCCTTGCAAATCCTCCAACAATCCTATGCCATGACAACTGCTAGGTAAACCTTAATAAATTGTACATGATTCATTTTGTAATCGATCAATGTAATCGATTACTTTTTGATGCGACTGAAATATCCAGAAAACCCAAAAACTAAAAAAATATTACATTAAATTTGATACGTGTCTCTTTTTTATATTGTGGAGACATGCAGTTTGTAGTAATTTGTTCTGTAGCAGTCAGAGTGCTCCACATCATTGATTTTATGCCATAGAAATCAAAGTACACAGTGAATGAATTCATGATCTTTTGAAAGCAAAGTATTTGTACGTTTAAGAAAGGAAGATTTTTTCCAGGTACAATACCCCTTCTCGTGAGGAGCAGAACACAGAATGCATTCGAAATCCCCACGGCTGAGCTTCACGAAAATCTATGTAATCCGTAATGTTAAATGGAACAATATTTTTGTAAGTCACTGGGCAATCAAAAAATGAGACCAAGCATTATGGTACCACATTTTAACGACCGTTTAAAAAACTCTTCTAAAAGTTCATTTTTGAAAATACAATTTAAAGTCGCTTGTGAGTTCCAATAATACATGTGCAGAAAGATCGAAAGCTAAAATTCAATAAAAGTAATTAATAACGTAGCTTTTAAACTTTTGATGCACAAGTCAAAAGTTTGTCAACGACAGTATGTTTAAATGAAGTGTAACGTACGCAGACTAGTAAAAATAAAACGTTAAGCACGTAATTATCGGAGAAATATTTATTTTGGCGGATAAGTACCGCCAATATTGATTCAAAACTTAGAATCATTCATATGTACACTGAAAAAGAAATTCGGGATCCCGTTTTCAACAAGTATTTACGCTGATGGGTTAGGAATTCGAATACATTCTGAGTTCTGCTCCTCATTGGATGGGGGATTGTACTCGAACAAAAATCTTCCTTATTCCAGTTAACTATTTACACTTTCCAGAGCCTCATGTTAGTACATAAGTGGATACTATGTCTACCCCATAAAATGTAAATGTTCTGAAGCTCCCTTGGTTTTCGCGGTTAAATTATTTGTTACTAATGCACCATGAACCTTGTTTCTGTAACTCTATCTCTAAAAACCGGAAAATCTGTGAATTTTCTAAAAATAACACATCATGGGCATGTTACAACTTTACAACTAGAAGCCAAACCAGCAACCAAGGTTAATACAGTAATACATTCGTTGACATAATTACTTATTTACTCTTGTGTCGTTCATATTCATAAATGATAACTAACTTGTTTAGGATATTTCCCTGTATTTTTTATAAAAGTACGAACAAGGAGGCGACAAGATTAATGAATTAACGGTCAAATATAGTATACAAAGACATATTTTTATTCATTACTATTACAAATGGTTTTTAGAAAATATCCTGACCACACACACCATTATTAAACTTGGTTCCTTGAAATAATTGGAGTAATTATCGTTTTATCTAGACATATTAGAGTGTATTTGCCACATCCTGACTTTGTCAGTGAACTCTGCCTGTTCAAAACAAACGCATTGTCAAAAATAGCAATGTGAAGTGTTTTGTCGTTTTAACACTTTCTTCATCATTCCAATAACTAAAAAATATGTTTTCGAGGGTCAACATTGTTTCGCATCATTTAGTCCAGTATATAACCAATTTACACACAATTTCTCCAAATATTATGTTATTTTAGGCGGGATTAGATTTCCTTTTCGACTTTTCCTTGTCACTCGTTTCGCAGAAACTTTATTTGACAATTTACCGTGAATTGTGGTAACCGTTCGTACATCTGCGTATTTCCTATACTTATTTCACTTCTGCTATCAGTTCAAGCGACCAAAATACTTATTATATTTGGTAGAAACAGACTAACCAAGTAAAAATTGTAAAGTTGGTAGTAAAAAAGTGGGTAGTGTTGTCTGGCTAAAGTGTAACTTGTCGAGTTAATATTATTTTTATTACTTCCGCTGCTGCGTTCTGTTAAGTGTGTAGTCGGAACGGAAATAGGCAAAACAAATTGTAATAATATTCCAGATTAATTATTTTTTTATAACTTTTACGACAGAAATAAATTACATATTTCCAACCTGTCAGGGAATTCTTTTCTAATAGAAGAAAGAAGAATAAAAAATACGACCACTATTGGATATTCTATGCCTCCACACAGGTAAAAAAATATTTAAATATATTAAAAATTCGTAGACTGTGCAACTTACAAGGTAAAGATTTTAAATAGATTGCGTATTGGAACTTCTATAAAAACATTTTGCACTGCCGATTTGCCGAGTCAGAAAAGAAGTGATACAGTTGAACTGGGTTAATTTTTTAATACAAGTTAAAACCAAGACTGTTTTAATTTCACTTAAATACTCTGAACTATGCGTATAAATTTTTATGTTGCTCTACAGAGAAATTTATCTACTTTCATTTTAGCGGTAACTGGACTGTTTATAGGTATAATAATAAAAATCGAGTAATAGCAACAGATTATAACACTGTTTATCGTTTGTAGTTATTGTGCGCTGCGCTGCCGACCCGTTCTCTCCCCAAAAGGTTCAGGTCTGGGGGAACAACGTCGGAACTGAACCTTTAGGGGAAACCGGGCTTGGAGAAAGGTCCTAGACCCCTGTTCTGGGCATTCACAGTTCTCAGAGTCCCTACATTAATTGGAATGAGCCAGCATATAAAAATTAAACCCGGACCTGCCTATTAAATATAACATGATAAAAAATGTGTGACAGAAACTCGTTTTTATTTGTAGATAATGGCAGAAAAGGATGTTGAAAAAGGAGCAAAAGGTAGGATGGGAATCTAGTGATCCATTGGATCGCCTTCCAGAAAAGAAAGAAATTTACGAGCAAACCTCAAAGGAAGAACAACTGCATAATCTAGAAGGAAAAGTTGGCGAGGTGGTGGACGCATTAAGTGAAAATGTGAACAAGCTACTAAAAAGGGATCATAATCTTGATGACTTGGAGAATAAAGCTGGCAGTTTAAAAAATGCCGGCTCTGGTTTTGAGAAAGGAGCTTGTACGTTAAAAAATAAATTTTGGTGGGATAACCATAAAATGAAAATCATCATGGGACTCATGGGACTTATAGTGGCAGTAGGTATTTTAGTTTGGTGGGTGGTTTGAAAATGTTGATGAATGTTTACATTAAAGAAATAATTTACTACAAGTTAATAAAGATTTTTTTAAATGCACAAACACGCATTTTGGCGTGAATAAAAATAATACATACTTATTGTATGAATGTAAATGTACATAAATACAAAAATTACTAAGAAACTATGTTACCAGTTTTTTTATTCTCGTCTCCAGAGTGAGTGATAGGGAAATGGTACTTAGAGAGAAAAATTTCTTACAGGTTACATCTTTAAAACTACTTTTAGATACAATTTCAGAGCAAGGTCATTGTTTAAATTGTATGAATGTATTCTCGTCTCCAGAGTGAGTGATAGGGAAATGGTACTTAGAGAGAAAAATTTCTTACAGGTTACATCTTTAAAACTACTTTTAGATACAATTTCAGAGCAAGGTCATTGTTTAAACATAATAATTCTTAAAGTGCATAAGTTTACACTAAAGTGACACAAAAAGTATCTCAACAGTAAATTGAAATTAATAGTTTAACAAAACTGACGCACAAAACGCTAACTTTCAAGTAACCTGAGAAGTACACGCATTCTCCAAAAAAAGAGAATCATCCTTTCTGGCATATTACACATATTCAAAATATATTTACATGCATTGTGTTACGCAATTTGTGTATGCTGGCGAAGATGTTTGCGAGCAGGTTTTGTCGATCATCTGCGCTCAACGGCAAGGAATTCGAATATATTCTGATTTCGGTTGCATCGTAGAAAGGATATTGTACCAAGACAAAGTCTTCCCATTTCTTGACAAACAACGTTTTCTCATTTCAGAGCGTGGTTTCAGCTAACATTCCATGTTACTATGGCTTAATATCCTATGCAAGCTATTCGGATGAAACAAAGTAACAAAGGGAGCACGTAGACAGCGTCAGCTCCTTTACTGTCATTTCTTATTATGCTCTTGTACGTACAAGCCCGATTAGCGTAATTTCATTTGGTTTTTTGCTACTTTTTATTTCGTCCAATATTGTGATATCGTTGTAGAGATAGAAAACAACAATTAAAAAATATATTACCCCCAATTATACGAACTACTTCTTTTATTTTGGCAACAAGTTATGACAATGTTGAATGCGAATCAAGATTAACTAATTTGTTGGTACAATAATAATATTTAAGCGGAAAGAGAGATCAAACATAAAAATTATGTTCAGGCGTGAAATATTTAAGTTTAGGTATGATACACTCAACACGGGCTTTTGTTAGCAAATTAGTTGTCAAAGTTTGAGGGATGAGGTGTGGTGTAAGTAATGAAGGTATTTTACCTAAATATTTTTCATCTCGGGTGAAAGGAACTGATATTCACAACTGGTTTATTGTTGAAACTTTAAAAATGTTCAGAGACTGAACAAAAGAGCTTTTCCTTATTTATTGTCCATGGTGAAATGAATGCCGTACGTAAGATTATTTTTTAAATTCGACCCAAAGTAAAAGACACTTGTCCTTTGTTCGTTTTTGCTTTCTTCAATGTGACATTTTTGGATTTTTTTCACGTATACACAAATGTGTCTAATGCTGGCGGTGCTGGCAGTTTTAGTGATTCTGAATGAAACATCCGTTTGACAAATGCTGGCAGTCCCGACGACAAAGGTTGTTGTATTCAACCAAATGCTTTTGTATTCACCAACAATGCACCGTGTAGTCCGCTGAAGAAAAATAGTTGGAATCACGTATTTGTTAAAGTGTGAACTTGTGATGCTGCGTCATTGTTCACATGATATTACTATTAAATTGTATTGCTTTGAAGAGCAGGTCTTGTAAATTGCAGAATTTGTAGAAGTGAAATGTTGTGATATACATCTCGACTCGATTAATGGTTGGTATTTCCATGTCAATAAAATAAATAATTTGTTGCTACGAGCATAGACTGCAGAACCGGGGACATGTGGGGGATAAGTCTCCACCGGATTTTTACTTTTACTTTACTTTAGGCAGATATATACACTTACTACAGGATAACATTCCCCTCCGTTTGTCCACCGTGTGCCGCACATCACTGGTAGTGAGCTACTATGTTCTCATCTTTCCCTTGGATTATTATCCCTATTCAGTTTTAAGATTATACTACAAAACTATTTTTACTTGTGGTTACCATCTTCGTTTTACGCATACCATTCAGTTACAACTTTAAGTTTGTATTGACTTTAGTATAGTAAAGATTAAGTTTACGATAAAAACATGCAAACATAAAACAATTTCATTAGTTCTCGATCATCCGGTCATCTCTATAGCTTCAGCTACTTGCCGTTTTCTTCTCAAACAACTTTTTGTCTGGTACACTTACCGGGCAAAAAACCTACCATTTTTCATCAAGCCAGGAGTGTTCCTTCTTGGTATAAGCAGAAGCTTTCTGTGTGGTAATCCAGCCGTACAAAGCCTACCGTTTTTTGTAAAACCTTGCCTGCATTTGTTATCACTACTCATTCCAACCAAAACAATCCGCGTTCAAGGTGTTTGAACACACGATGTATTGTGGGTTACCACTGGTAACTTACCAGTAATGCATTTTCAACATTTCTTACATTTACATGATTTTTAGCGTACTTTTTAATTAAAAGGCATGACAGATGTCAAGTTCCAATCAATTTTATAGATGGTTTTGATTGCTACATAAGTGCTAAGTATAAGGTACTTTTAGCAGAACGTTTCTCAGTTAATACAAATTTCATTGAAATGGCTCTTACAGATTTATTTATAAATTTATTTATTTGTGTCGTTTACAGTAGGTTATCAGATTTACCCGAAAATGAAAGATTCACATGACATGCATAAGTGTAAATATTCCGTGGTGATCAGTTATTAGAAACGTCACTGCAAACTAACTATCTACAGTCATAAATAGCAGGTTCCATATAAATAACATTTATTAACAGTAATTTTCCTTTGGTAAAAAAGAAAACCCTAAGAAACAAGACAAATCAATGGACAAAACTATGGTACTTATTTGGAATTGAAACTTTTAGCAAAATGTTTCATAAGGTTAATTTTAACGCCCAAAACCACTTTTAATTTAAACAATCTTATCTACTAATGGTAAATGTACAATAAAAAACCCACAAACAAATCTTACGCTAAAGTGACACAACAAGTACCACATTAGTCAATTGAAATGTAGAGTTTTATTTGCATATTGTAACTTAAAATGACCGTATAATGCACAAACCTTGTAAACATTTGGAAAATGCACGCATTCGCTAAGCAGAAATCATCTCTATCAGCACAAATTCCATATTTATCGTACATTTACGAGTATCGTCTACGTGTAGGAAGCTGACGGAGAAATTTGTGAGCAGGTTTTGTCGAGCATCTGCGCTGAAAACGCAAGGAATTCGAATATATTCTGATTTCTGTTGCTGCGAAGAAAGGATATTGTACCAAGGCAAAAGTCTTCCATTTCTTAACAACTTTCTGACATTCTCGTTTACTACGGTTTTATGTATATTACATGTATGCATTTTGGATGAAAGTGATGAGGGTAGTACGGGTATGAGACAATTAATATTACTTTACCGTAACATATCGATTAACATCACTATTCGTTTTGTTCTTATCATTTTTCTGCATGTTTTCTAACCTAAAATATCCTCCAAGAGAACAATGACAAATAATTTTACTCACGTTAACATTAGCTACTTTGATTAATATGGTATGCTATTACAATGTTAAATGTGAATAACGATTTACTATGTTGTAGGTTCGACAATAACGATGTTACACAAACAAATGTCAAACAAATATGATGTCTGGAATTGAAAGTCTAATTTTAGTTAACTTTTTTGGAGATGAAAATTTTTTTCGCGTCATGATGTGTGGTAAAGTAAATAAGTATTAATCATATGTATTTAATACATTTAAAAAACAATTTACGAGTTTACAAAATTCAGATTTGAGATAAAGCTGTACTGAGGTAGGCAATAAAGGTAAGAATCTTTTGATCTATTTTCGATTCGGGAGTAATTGAAATAAGTATTACCATCTGTTTAATCTTTAGTATTTCACAACAATGTTCAGAAAACGACCTTCAGAACATGATCATATTTAGTTTGTACTGTGAAAAGATTGCTCCGTGGCAAAAAAGGGTTTAATTACAAATTGAAGAGTACTTGTCTTAGTACCGTTTTCAGTTCGTCAACTAATGTTATCTCCCTAAATGCATGCCAATGAAACTGATGAAGACTGTGCTAATAATTTTATAGAGATGCTCAATCTTTACTATTAAATATTAAACAATGCATTGAACGAATGCGAGCAACACTGAACGTAAACAGCGAACACCTTTGTCTGTTCGTGCTTACTCCTCGTTGTGAAATAAATTATGTCAATAAATTACTTTGTTTCAGGACAAGAGAATTACTGTTTGTCTTTGTTCTTTCTCAGCATGAGTTTTTAATCGGAAAGTTTATTACAAATTTATTCAAACTTAAGGTGTGTCCGTTTTATGAGTATTTGGAAGTGAACACATAAAATATCCAATAGTAAGTTAAATTTTAAGTTGCTTGTAGTTTTGCTTGACACAGCTTCTGTGCTTACTTAATTAGGTGGGTAGAAACGTTATGTAAGATGTAACCAACTCTCAACTCAACCAGCGGCAAGCTTGTTGTTTCGAGGAACGGAAGCATTTGGTGTGGTACTTCTGCCGTACAAAAAATCTACCATTTTTCGTCAAACCTGGACTGTTTCTGTTGGTACTTCTCACATTCACCAAAACCACTTGCGTTGTTGATGCTTCATCAGCGTTGTTAACACACACAGTATTGTGGTGGATAACGTACTGCTATGTATTTAATAAGTCGAGAATATTTTGATTGTACTATGGACAGGATGCCATACAAATGAATTTTTCGCAGATTTTTTTTAAAGCGGATAATGTTATTTAGAATGAAATGCACAAACTGTTACTGATATGAATTATTTGATGAAATATTCTTGTCACTTTTTGTTGGTTCAATCAAGGTTTTGTTCTGATTTTTTTTATTTCATCGTGTCCTTCAAGGCTGGCAGATTATGACGGATGGAGGGTATGAATATCTTTGGGTGTTTAAAAACTACATGATAGGTGAGTTTTGTAAATGCTGATGCATTACAGGATAATATGTTTATCTCCACGTGTCCCCTGCTTCACCCATCTTAGTGCCTTTCGAAGTCGGTTGTCATGATTATCCTGAATATATTCAAGGTATTCGTTTTAAGTCAGAGGGAATGCAAACTAAATCAAGATTTTGTTTGTTGGCATCAACGGCAACGTAATAAGTAATACTCTTATGCTGGTATGCAGGTGTACAAGTGTGTGGTAGCTCTAACATTTTCGCAAATGCTGCAAGCATTAGACGATCTCCATAAAAGCGTGGTTTTCGAAATTGAGTAAAATATTGTTGTGTCATGAAAAGCACCCAATATAGGTGAGTCTTGTTGTAGTTAAAGTTACAAGTTTTACAATTTTTTTTAGCTATTTATTGCTCGAAATGAAATAGTTATGTTGTAATTTTCGAACTTCTGGTTAAAGAACCTTGAATTGTTATTCAAGAAAGTCAACTTGTGGCATTTCGTACTTCTCACGAGCAGATTATTTTTTAGCTATTTATTGCTCGAAATGAAATAGTTATGTTGTAATTTTCGAACTTCTGGTTAAAGAACCTTGAATTGTTATTCAAGAAAGTCAACTTGTGGCATTTCGTACTTCTGACGAGCAGATTTATGCACTTACCTTTAACTTTATGATTGTCATCGCAAAAATTGCCACATATACACACCCCAACAAATTCAACATTTACATGGTAAACATTTATGATATTGTATGGTTCACAATATAATTAATTAATTTGACTTAAATTTTCACAGATATAAACCCGTTAATGTCTGTTTTATTCTATACCTTTGACAAACAAATTTAACATAACTTCTTGTAACTTCTGAGGAATCGAAATACCCACATCCATATGCTTGTACTCATTAAATTAAATAATAACAATCAGAGAGAACTCAAATTGTTTCTTAAGGATGAATGACAAATTGACAAACTGTCCGGTGGAGATGGAGGGCGTGCTCAGAGTACTTGAGTAGTTGGCAGTCCGGACACGGCCAGAAATTTGAAGAATGTTGCTGTTGTACGTGTGCCAACAAGTCGTCTCTCATTTTGAAGCGTTTCACTTCTCCTGAAGGGCATTTCAAGCAGAGATAATTCCAGTGATCCCCTGCGGGGAGCTTTTGTGGACGGAGGAGTAATGCTGGGAT
>JAHZNB010001731.1:0-16980 GCA_027744295.1 Callyntrura guangdongensis
AGTCATTATGAAACGAATGAACAAATAGAAAAGATGCCTAGTTTATTTTTACTTTGCTGTTATTATTATTGTTGATGTTACTCTACTGCACTTTGCACTGTTAATAGTCAAGCTAAAAAAAAAGTAACAATGCATCTCAGCAATTTTGTGGATGTATTTTTTTTAAAAATAAATTAGGTTTACTTATTTGAGGCCAAAAACTTCGTCATCGTCCTTGTTGTTTTTCCCATTTTTCTGTACAATCATGTTCATAGGGGGCCATCCATGAATTGGGTAGTGGTGCGAATTTAATTTTTAAAAGCGCATCTGCCACGATCATATTGAAAAACGTGCTGTATGGATGATGTTACTTTAAAACAATGCAAAACGGATTATTTGACTGTATTTTTCGTTTTACTGTAATCCTGTGCTGCATTTTTTTGCAGTTGCCATCAATGCGTACCCTAAAACCCTACACAAAAATCCCTTTGTCTTCCTTCTCACATTACAAAGTACAACGTACAAACCTACTCATCGTTAAGTCAGGACTGCTGCAGGAAATGAAAATGGGGTAATCTGAAAGCGTGAGAGAAAGAGAATACAAACAATATATAGTGGTGCACATGGACGCCATTAGGCAGTTTAATGAGAGCTACTCGACACGATACAAAAGGGAAATAGTCAGCTCGATGAGCAGTAGCCACTGTTGCTGTAATTTAATGATATGTTGGATTAATAATTTAATCACTGATGATGACTCAACTTATTTGGTATTCTCATGTAGTGGTCAGAACGATAAGCTGGTAACAATAAAACTTTTTTTTTCATGTGTGAGATTTTATATTAATACTATTTTTATTATCCATTAGTTTTTTTGTATGTGTGTAAACACCTGAAACACTTTGGAGATTACCAAGATAAGATGATTATATTTTGAATAATAAAGAAGACGCATGTTTTATTCCCGGCATCCAATAATGCAGAGAAGAACAAGTGCAGTGGCTAGATTACATTAGTACGGCGGCGGCAGAAATGTGCTTCCTTTTTTGTATTTGTCGACATCATCGCCTCTTGTCATTATAAAGTACTGCTGCATATTCCTATATATCCCTATAATTTAGCTAGCTAGGCATTATATGGTAATGATGACTGTAGTCACACTGTTTTGAAAAGTAAATTATCATTTTTCCTCCTTCTCAGGTGATGTTGGCTCTGACTGATGATGACCAACATCATCAATATCAATGTCAAAATCATCAGAGTTTTTGCTGTGCTGTTGTTTTTTATAAACTGCCTCTTGACTGCTGCTGGACTTGATGCCTGAAAAATGAAAAATGGCAGTGTGGTACGGACAACGACAAGTTGAAGGCATGGACTTGGAAAAAGCAACATTAAATTTGAATTTGCTTTCTTGATTGTTGTGTGACGCACATTCAACTTTGATTGCTACAAGCTACCTCATTTGTCTGGGCTACTGTGCGTGCTAGTCTTATTTTTTTCGGGGAAAATTAATAGAGTAAAATATAAAAAACGATGGACGGACGTCTACTCCAAGTTTTCATTATGCATAATATGTAGTAATAATAAACGGTAGCAAAAAAGGAGTGAAGCCCACACAAAATGGTGTTTTTGTGTTTTTTTTGTCTAGTGATTTCTTCCACCAAACTGAATTGTTTCATCATCGTCAGACTGATGATGGTACAGCAATCATGGTGTTAGCCAACTAACCATAAGCCTGTTGGAGTAATCAATTTAATAATTAGATCATAAGAGGGCTGAGGAAGATAATGAGTTTGTTTATTTTTTTAAAGTAGAATTTTAATCTACTCGGTCGGTAAATTTTTTGCCTTCATATACTAAATATTGGTGATAAAGCCATTGCAGGTGTTTGTTTGGGGAATCAAAACCATGTAATGAAGGAGCAACGCCATTATTTCACGATATTTTATATTTGAAACAGAAACCGCATTGTTTCATGAGCACACCGTAATATAAGTCCATTCATTTATCTGANATAAGTCCATTCATTTATCTGAACCCGACTTTTGATTGCAATATTTTTCCCCTCGGGCTGTAGTATAAATGATATTATATTTCGAGTTTTAAAATTATTATGTAAGCAGCACTGTCAAAAGTGTTACTAATGCCGGCGGTGGACTAGTAAAGGACATAATAGGATTTATGTGTGGACTGGTTTTTAAAATGTTTAAAGCAGAAGAGTAAACAGTCATTATAGGACAACGACATAATAAACACTCCCATCATTCTTTTGAAAATGACCGACCAATCTTAAAATTACGATAAAATAAAATAATACCTCTGAACTAACTATCATCGAGCTGGGAATATTTTTTTTATCAGGATGGCTGTTTGTACTTTAAAAAATGGTCATTTCATTGTACAGGAGATGCTAAAGTCCCATTTTTCCCTTCTGTTCACAGGTCTGGTTCAGCAACAGACGAGCTCGTCTTCGGAAGCAGGTCACCAGTGGAGGAAGTAGTAGCTATGGAAATCCTTCCGGCGGGATGGGAATGGGTTTACCAGTTTACCCCACATCTTCATCTTCGTATGGAGTACTTTCTCACCCCCATCATCATGCCCTGCACCATGAACCTCATTTTGGACCATCTTCATCACACAGTAAGTAATAATTTGTACTATTCTAATCAAACCCTTTAAAAACTACCAATTTTTTAAATGCTACACCTCCTCACCACAAACTCTTATTTACTCAAAGAAAGTAACTAAGCGGACATCTACAGAAACATACCATACAACTCACGACGATTTACATTTGGCACAGGCATATCGGTAAACAGGGGTGGTTTTCTACCAGCGTCCACCATTCATTCACAACTACCAACCAACCTACTAACTTGCCCCGAGCTATATTCACATAATAACACGTTACCAGCACCACTACCAGTTTACCACACGAGAGACACGTCAAGAGGCTGCTCTCTGCTCGATCTCTTCTCACAAGCGTTATCATCATTATTATTATGAATGGGAAAATATGGAAACCATGTTTTCAGTAAGGCGTGGTGTAACTCCAAAAAACTTGAATTTCATCCTCATCCTCTCTTGTCTGTAGGCATTGCTTTGCGTTTTGCATTTTGGAACTGTTACCTGTTGTGTGTGTGTGTGTGTGTGTGTGCTCACCCATTCTGACATGTTGATCAAGTCTATTATATGCCCGCGTGTATACAAAACACCAACGCGCCATACAGACATTACATCGTCGCACAAGTTTAGCGTACGTTCAACATTCCTGCTCATATTACTATTACGATGACATGCCGTTGCTGCTGTTGATCATTTTTCTCTCCTAAAGCTATCACGACCACGAAACAAAAACATATTTCAAAAGGCTCACTTTTACTTTTCATCAGCATCATCATCACCAACGCATAGAGTCCTTTCTGCTCAAGCATGCTCCTCCGCATCTGTAGATAATTTACATATGATACACACACACACACTCGTTTATCTAAATCAAATGTGGCTACAACAACAACCACTATATCACATTTTTCGGTAGGCAGCCCTTTTTTTGTGGTTTGTATTTTTAAAATGCTAATTTCTGTTGTATTACCGTTGTAGTGTAATATATATCAATACTGTTTGGTTAGTGCTGCTATGGCAAGCCATGCATTGTCACTGTTGCGGAAAGGTGTTGTTGTAATTGTCATTCAAGTGCCTTGAATGATAATAAATATTCCTGCGTTAATTCGTATTTTATATCCTTCTAACTCCACGCAGAAAGGTAGCAGCCGTGTTTATTGCTAGCCAACCCTACCCACTACTACCACTACCCACCATTTTGCATTGCATTTGAAAGGAAGTTACAACTCTATGTGAACAGAGAAAAATAGGCGTACTCCTCTCTCTTTATTATGACAAGAGAGTGTGATCGAAAAAGAGAAAAAAATAATGCGTATTTTGAATGCTTTTTTTGTAAAACTTATTTATTTATTACTATTGCCGTTTTTCAGTAAGTCATGCCTCCTACGATCATTTTAATTGCATTGTTGCTTGTATTGTTTGTACTGAATGGTGACCGTTGTTGTTGTTCTTGTTTTACGCTACTCGCTGTTTTTCCCACAGTGGCAACAAACAAATGATGAGAATAGATACATTGAACATTTGACAAGTTGGATAAGTTGTGTGTTTGTGTGTGACTCGAAAATGAATTGTAGATGTAGTAAATATGTGTAGGTCTCTGAGTACATTTTTGCGGATGCATTGATTTTATTCTTGTTTTCTTCTGATGCGAGTGGAATGTGTGGCACGTAAAAAGAATTATTTGACAAACTCACAAAAACAAGTGTGAGCTAATTGTTGTTGCTTGTTTGTGCTTCTATGAAATAATAAATGAGTAAGGTTAGTTAAAATAAAATACTTATATCAGTAATTAAATGACAGGCAGTAATAATAAAAGAGGAAAAGAAAGGGAAATGTGTGGCGATATGGTTAACAGAGCAAGAACACTAACGGATGTGTGTTTAGTGTTTGTTTAAAGAAAGGGGCTGAGAAGAATGGATGATGTGATTTTTAGGTTAGTCAATGCCAAAAATGTATGGGTCGTTTGTTGTGTAGGCTGTGTAGCATTTGGAGAGAACAAAACTGAATTTTTATCTTGAAAAGAATGGCTTTTATTTATGGCTGTTGCTCATCAACGGTTTTAACAATCCGTTAAATTTTGTACAGAATTTTAACAGGTTTTTTTGTTGTATTAATGCATCATGTATTTTTACTTGTTTATTTCTGATTACAGGTCCAGTTGAAGGCAGCAGCTCCCTGTACGGTAGCAGCACACCGCAGAGCAGCCAAGGAACTAACGGTGCGAGCTCAGTGTCCTCTTCATCTTTAGCAAATGGTGGTTTAATGTCCAGCATGTCTTCCGGCATGGCGCCCATTAGCGGAATGCCAATGTCAGGTCAAACTCCGGGAACAGGTTCTGCCGGTTCTGCGTCTGCCGGTTCTGTATCATCTCCTGGCATAGGGGGCACTTCATCTACAACCAGTTCTACAGCTTCAGCTGCAGCTGCAGCGGCAGCCTCGGCCTCGTACGCGGCAGCACTGGGGAATTCATTGATGGGCTCGGCATATGGAACTACGCCGGCATCACTGATCCCAACACAGGTCAGTAGACAAACAAGCATTTCATGCTTATTTTTTTATTACTGTTCGTCTTTAATGAGCGCATTCAGTTTGAAAGGAGAGACAGAGAGAGCGCGCGCGAATATGGCTCCCAGTCAAAAAAACAACCTAAACTCAGGTCAAGCGAAACTTTTTTTTTGCTCTAAACAGCAAGAATAGAGGACAAGCTTGAGTGAACGTTTTATTCCCTTTTCTTTTCTTAGAGAAAGCCATATAGCCATTCTTCCTCCTCCTTTTGCTAATTACTTGGCTTTTATTTGTTGCTACAAAAACGATAGGAACGTACGGTTTGCACTTTTGTACGGGAGGAAAAAAACAAGGGCTTCTTTTGTATGTCCCATTATTTATAAATGGTTCATATACCTAAATAACAGCACAGCAAAATGAGTCTAATAATAACTACAAATGAATTACGCAGAGACTGACAGAACTCTGTGGGAGCGACTGACTGAAGGTCGTAAAATTAGAGATGGGAACACCCCGTCGTGCTTTACTATTTACTACTACCACTACAGCTAATATGGCCTTATCTGCATATGTACTCATTTCACTGCCAGGAGTGATGTACATGTTATTTTGGCTATTTTGTTATCTTATAAAAATTGAAGGCGATACAATATTACAATATATGCAGTTTGTGAGTTCATTTTGCTAAACAGTAGCAGCAAATAATCGGATTCACTCTTCCTAGTCAATTGACTGAACTCAAAGAAAGAAAGAGCTGCTTTGGGGTTGTTTTTGTGGGAGAGACAAAAAGCGCAAGATAATTGGCTCATTTGTGAAAAACACAAAACACGGCATATTATGTATTTTTTTGTAAAATAGAGGGAAGAAAAGGGGAAAAAAGAAGAAAAAAAGCTGAATAATTTAACTGAAAATCTTGAGAATGCCAATTTTCTGCCTTTCTCAATAATTCGTTTTTATTGCCATACACATTCACTCTTGCAGATGCAGCTGAGTTGTAATATTTTGCTACTATTGTTTTTAAACTTACTAAAACTTGTGTGTTTTTGTTTATTTTTTTTTGTGGAAACACAGATGGGCAATGGAGCATCTCCTCCCACCGGCCTCAGTGGATATGGGATGGCCAGCCAGAGTCATGGAATTCAAGACGAGGCTCATTGGGGTGCACTCAGTAGTCGATCTGGAGTCGCAAGCTCTCTCACCTCTGCTTATTATCCGTCACCAGGACTGATGGGACCAGTGGCACCCAGACATCAACCCTACTACGGATGGTAGGGGAAGGGATGCATAATCATTAGGTCGCAATTTTTTTTGCGCGTCTTATGTAAATAGGATGGAATGAATGAAACGACAGCCGCATACAAGATACCAGGTTATATATATATAAGGAAAGAAACGCACGAGCAATGTCACACTTTTTATGTAACCCATTTTTCCCGTAAATTGAAGCAACCTTTGTAATTGCCTCATCTCCGCATTAATTTCGGATGAACAGCGCCCTGGAAAGGCGGGTTCTGTACTGTTGTGAGAACAGGCAATTTGCCCCCTACTAATTAGGACTCTTAAAAAGAGGCTCACACGATAATAAAACACACACCCCCAATTAGAAACACGCTTTAATGACCCGGCTCTTCAAGTTAATTGTCTTTTGATAAGTTATAGAGGAAAAAATTCATGTAGCACACACGTGCGTAAACTTCATTTTTCCTCTCATTTTCGTAACTAGCATCCAAAAATGATTTTCATGCAACGTGTGTTGTCTTTGTGTGTATGTGCATGCCCTTAGCAGCTAAAATATGTAAATATATATGATATACAACCTAAGAATAAAAATATGCGTGCTCCGTCCCGTGACCATCCGATTCTCCTCGTTTCATGTTTTATGTTACAGCTTTACCTACACCGTCGTTTATCATTATTACCGTGTAAGTGAATATACACCTATGGTAGTGTCAGTATCTCCGTAATTTCTACCTATCAAATTTTTACTGTAATGCATAAAATTAGCAGGGTTTACACACTTAAATAAGTTTGGCTGTTTTTAGGCAGGACATTTTTTTGTCAAATGCTGATACTGATCGCCAGGGTAAGTAAAATATTTAATAACACTAGCAAATTAACAGTTGGTTATAGTTAGGCTGCTTGCATTATTAGTTGAATTTTTGAACTATCAGAGTACTGTAGTACATGTAAGCTTACATATAGTTTTATCGTGCACTTTAATAATTGTGTTGTGTAGGTGGACATAGGTTTCCCACTATACTTCAAGTCAAATATCAGCTTTACTTTTTTGAAGATGAAGAAGAAAAAGAGTTATAGAATTTTATCAATCAAGCATGCGATACAAATGGGTAACTAACCTTGTAAAAACCCACTTGTGTATTATAGGTATACATTACATTGATGATGTGATCTCTTGTTACAGCAGCAATTTTGTTCGTACTTCTCAAACATATAAGCATCCTTGCTACTTAATTAACAATACATTGACCACATACTGTAGCTGTGTAAATAGATAGATTGATTCTCACTCTCTGACGAGGAATTTGTATGAATATGTTAGTAGCAAAGGTTCAAGTAGCAATTATTGGGTAAAAGTTCATATATGAGGAATGTGTGCAAAAAAAATGTCAAAGTGTGGTTGATATAATAATGTGTAGACAGTTTTTATTAAGGTAGCAAAAACTTTTCCCTCTTCTGCAACTTCTGTTTTATCTCATGATATTAGCAATACGTACTACATTACCTATTTATAACAATAATATATAATAATAACAAAATATATGCTATGAAATCCTTGCCGTGATAATGACAATATGTTTACTCATCAATAACCAGAAAAGAAAAATAACTACATAAATACAAGTCACAAAAATGTTTCAAGTTATTGATTATTACTATCACGAATAAAAATTATACTCAATTCGTTCACAAAACGGTCACATGTTGCCCCAAGTCTCTCTTGCGAAAATATCTACTGAAAAAAAATTTAAAAAATGGTTGTGTTGTTGTGTGCCTGTAAATCTGTCTTTATGGGAAAACGAGTGCCTTAAGTCAACAAAGTCACCTGTGTGAGGAAGATTAGTAATAATCTTAAATGTTTGGTGAGAGGTGTAATTTGACTGCTCGAAAAAATTTCACGTCGCCAGTTGTCGTATCATATTATGGACTAGTGCCTTGTGTTGTGCGACGAAAAGAAAAACTGAAATCCTGAGTGTATGTACCGGACTGTACAGTGTTTAATGTAAAGGTAAATGTAAAGTTAATTGTTAATTAAGTACGCACCTTTCGTAAACTGTAATAATATTTAACTGCCCACATCATCGTCTGTTTGTTTTCATTTCATAGATAGCATTAGTGCCGGTAATTTAAAAAAAATAAGAGTGAATTTCACCATGCTATCGACAGTAGTGAAAGCTAATTTACTGTTTGACGTTTCTTCTTCCGGTTGGACTGTCTATTACTAAAATTAGGGTCGCTTGCAACAAAAACCCATGGCCCATGTGTGTTAATAATCTGTTCCATTCTGAGCAACAGAGTAGCAATATCCGAAAACGAATCTACCATTCGAAATTTTTATTAACTGTTTTAATGTATAAAAACGAAAATGACTTGGTTTTCAATTTAAGCAGCTCTGCTACTAATGCAGACTGCAGATTTTTATAAAAAATGTATAAATAGCTGTAGTCCTATAATTTGGGAGTGTATCTCTGCGTATACTTCTTGTGTCCAGTAACGCTAGTTATTATTGCTGTTATAAATAAATGTTCTTCCATGTTGTTATTCATGCAATTTTTAGTCCTAGAAGCAGTGTGCGTCTCCCTTATTATTGCCTTACACACAGAGAAAGTATGTGACAGCTTTATTGTTGATAATTGATACCTTTAAATTGTGTAGTGTGTAATATTTAATCTCTAAGATGTGTGTGTTTGAGTCTAGTTTAAGTGCTAACTGTAAGCGCAATTTAGATTATTAGCAACTATAGATACGTCTGGATGCATAAGATTACTTAAGTAAACCTATAATTATACCAATACATGAAATGATGAAAATTAGCGATAATAAAAACAGACTTCATACCACAAAAATTTCATTTAAAAAATAATCTTTTTGCAACTAAACTCATCTCATACAAGTGTATTATGCATAAACTTATGAACTAAGGCATACTAGCATTGTATATTTTTTTATCATTAATCATCATCAGTATCACTTTCATCACTAACAACACTTAAGTAAGCTGAAAGCAAATGATGACCGAATCGACACTTCAACACAAATTGTCTCACTACGCCCCTTATGGATTCTACGCTACCTTTCTTCCACTCCACTGCATAATATTATATATGATCGTAATATCATCGCGGCATAATTTTGCCCGATCCTGAAACTGATAATAATTCTAATAAAATAAATAGTGAAACTAGTGAGATCATCTTATCCGTCAATTTTTCGGTTTGAATAATATCGTTTGATATTGATGCGATTTTACGTTGTACTATGTACTTGCTGATACCATACGAGTTCATTGTAGTAATTATAGATTAGAATGAATTGTAACATAATTTTTGGCAAGATTTACAGGGCATTAAATTGTGCAGAATATTACAGTCGTTACTTATCATTGTAACCTGTACCGTATTTATAATACACGGACTATTATGGAGTGTTGTTTTTCTGTACCCCTCCATTTAAAAGTCGTATGACACCTACTACGCTAATTATTTGTCAACTCTTTTAGCCCGTCAATAAAAATATTACACAACGCGTTTAAAGTTGCATATAATAGCTACAAACACGACAAGGAGAATGAGAGGGTTGCATGCAACACAAATCAGTGCTATTTCTCTTCACTCTCTGTTTAATACCGCTATACGCCGCCGCCAACTTCGTCTAGAGAATAGAAGAACACGGAAAAATAGTACCATAATAATATGTAATACATATTTAGCCAAATTACCCAGTCACTTTTTTATTCTTTCAGTAACAATGTGCTACAATTTAAGGACGGCAACAAAACAGTCAGAACAATGGAACTGACACCATTGCTGCGTAGCACTAGTACACACAACCACATCATCATCGTCATCGTCAACATCATCCCTTTATAGAACATCCCTAATAATATTCTTCACCAAGTTTATTTTTTTTACAAAATATGTACTACAACGAATAATGGCGATATGTGTTCTTTTTTATCCTGACAGCAGCGATAGCAACAGAACAACAACTATTATCACATAGGGCAAAAAAACTGTGTTGTACATGACGATCCTTATTACCCTGCTGTTGTTGATGATGACGATGATGATGATTACAACGACGGTTGTTTGATGGTTGAATGGATGGGAAATGTTTTTTTTTCTCGATGTCTGTTTGAGTCTCTTGTTGTCTTGTCTCAAACATTGTATCTGCTGAAGTGTGTTGATAGGTACACAGCAGCTACTGCATTACAGTTTAAAGCTCGTAGTAGAATAGTAATTTTAAGTATACATTAGTATATGTAGTACTACGACACAGAAAAGAGAAAATGATCCCAGGCTACTGGTAGACAGAAAGAGAGAGATGGATAGAAGAGCTTGTCAGGCGTGTCAAATACTTTGCATCCTTTCCTCCCTCCTTTCTGTTTTTTATTTATAAATACCTACTTAAATAGGTAAGTAAGAAGACGAGAGAGAGAGAGATACATACCTGCACAACATATATTTGATATAGATACTCAATAATGTGTATATGTTTTAAACGAAGGATAGACGCGCAGTAGCAATGAAGTCCAATTTTATCAAGTTTGATAGATTTGACTTACCTAACTTGAGTGGGATCATCATCATCATTTCATCATGTAACAAAAATACATAATCCGAGAGAGGGAGAGAGATAGGAGCTATTTCTTTCATCATTCACTATGTACAGGTATTCATGTAAAGATCGTTACTTTGAATCGTCAGTTTTTTTTGGTACTCATTCAAGTTATAAGCCTGATAGTATATGCATTTTCGTACATGTAATTTTGATAGTGCAGCCTGCCCCTATTATTATAAATACATAATATGTTCATAATATCATCTACAATATGTACTATGAACATTTTCAAGTACTTTTTTGTCAGTTGACGAAAAAAGCGAGTTTAAAATAGCAACAATAAACTGGCTTAATCGCTGTATAGAGACGCCGATGAAAGTTTTGTATTGATACGTACTGATTGAATTGCTAAAGACTTGATGTTTTGGCTTGTCAGTTCACCTGGTATCGCTATACAAAATTTGAGCTAATTTGGCTAAAGTTAAATTTTTGACCCCCCAAATGACCCCTTGGGAGTCGACCAAATTTGCTGAAATTTCACTTCAGAGATGCAACAAACCTAAGGCACCTATGTGCCAAATTTGAGCCATCTTGGTTAAAGTTTAATTTTTGACCCCCCTCAAATGACCCCCGGGGTAGACCAAATTTGCTGAAATTGTATCCCATAGGTGCCAGTAGCCTAAGGTACATGTGTGCCAAATTTGAGCCAAATCGGCTGAAGCGTATGGCCTGTAGAGAGATGACAGACGG
Organism: Callyntrura guangdongensis; assembly: GCA_027744295.1. NCBI lineage: Eukaryota > Metazoa > Arthropoda > Collembola > Entomobryomorpha > Paronellidae > Callyntrura > Callyntrura guangdongensis. The sequence goes on from JAHZNB010001731.1 coordinate 11,659, forward strand.
ACGGACGGACAGACAGGCAACGCTAATCTCAATACTCCAATGAAATAAATTTTCATCGGCGTAATAATAGAGTGGAAATTACTAGTAGGTAGCTCTGCTAGTGGCGATGCCCGAAATAGCAAAAACAGACGGTCGTACATGGACACATATGATGTGAACTGTGCTGCGAGGTGAGGATGATTGTCATCAGTCATCAGCATGCAAGAAAAGTACATTGATGATATTTTACAGCATCCATACAGAGGTAGGTACCATGAGGAGGAGGATGATGATGATGGTACTCACGACGACGTTATTTTTTAAACATCATGCTGATGTGATGACATAATGATGTCACTGTTGTTGTGACGAAGTAGTGGCGGTGGTGGAAACCCAGAAACTTACAAAATTTTAACCTATACGATGATGACTACCCCAAGCAGTCTACCTAGACTATCTATTGATTATGTGTTTTAGAAATGTGCAAAAGAGATGTACATCATCGTCATTGCTCAGTATTTTTCCATTTTAACTTGCTTGCATATTTTACGTGTACGCGAATTTTATGCCACGTGAGATTTTTACACAGAGAAACTTTTGATCTATTTGTGAGAAATTATGTGCAGTTGGTACCCAAAACAGTAGCAGTAGCAGTGCATTGGTAAATGTCAGATGGATTTTAAAAAGGGCATGTCATGTCATGTGTCACTCATTCATTCATCATGCTTTCAGAGAGCCAAATCCTGTCATCATCGTCAATCGTCACCGTGACTATAGTTTTTTATGAAGGATGTATACTCGTACATTATTATGTATTCCCATCGCACATCCGCGGCACTCTCTGTGTGATTTAACACAAAACCGATTTGTGTAAACTTTTACTCATTTACTATCATCATTCATCACTATCCTCGTAAAACCAAGCTATCCGACGCGACACTGACTCAGACTGAGGAAGGGAAATTGAAGAAAGACCACTTTATAGAAGTAAGTTGAGTACGTGATGATTGGTTGCATTGCACAACCAAAAACAGCATCATTTCAGGGTAATTTTCTATAATTTGTGTCGTAGTCTTGTAACAATGATGTACTATCAAGTGAAACATGTGTCATTAGACAATTTTTTTAGTACAACCCTGATTTAAGTATTGTTGGTTTAGCTGCCTGAATTTTGTCTATGTTGTACGTTGGAATTGTAAAATGGGCTTTCTGTGTGCAGATCATCATCATCTCAATGTAAATTAATGATTAAAATTCTATGAATCAATACACAGCACGACAGCGTTTTACACTCAAGAGCGCTGGTGCAATTGTACGAATACACGTTTAAATGTAAAAAAAATGTGCATACCACTCTTTTATACAATATTGTGATGATGAAAGATGAATGTGAGAGAATGAATTGAAATCATTACAGAGAATAATTTACGTGGACAAGAAGATATTCTAAAGAAAATTTTGTATAATGTGAGATGATGAGAGCAAAAATTTTGTGAACGATTTTGCGACCACAACAGCACGCAGGACAAAAGAAGGAGAGGAAACTTTTTCAAGGTTAGCCGCTGTGAGCGTATAAATTGTAAAAAAAAAAACATTATCATCATAATATGATCGAAACTTTCATCATCCTGTCATTATTATTGGTGGTGGTGTGGTGGGGAGGTCGTGAGGATTTAAAGACATCTTCTTGAATCAATTTCCCATTCAATAGAAAAAATGGAAGGCAATTTTTTCAAGTTTAAATTGAAAATGAGATATGCAAAGTTAAACGTAAACAATGTTGAGAGGGGTTGAAGCAATTTGACAATTTTCTGTATGGTGACCTTTCAGCTCGGATGGTTGATTGATGGTAGAACATTTTATTGCTGTGTTTTTGCCCTGCCAACTTGCCACGAATCCTTGTGTAGTCAACGTTTTCCAACAAAATCGTAAGTTGTCAGCGTTGCTTGTGTTCTTGTATGATTCCATCTTTGAAAACGTGAGTGTCTGTGTGTTATCATTCATTTATTTTTTAAATCTCATTTTGAATTATTTTCTTGGGGTTGGGTAGGGTAGCAGGCTGGTTGGTCAGCTAGCGACTAGCAATAAGATTAATACATAGTTTTCGAGCTGGGTACTATCTTTACTGTGCAATAAAATATGAACAAGCATTAAAAGAAATATACTTTACAAATTATTACATATTTAATTTTTTCATGTTCTTTTATCATGTAGTGTCAAGTGTTAAAATAAAAATGGTTGTCAGGATTCGTTTATGTTGCTTAGGTACTCATGTAGGCACGTGTGTGGCGAGTTCATTTATAAAAGACTAACAGAATCTTTTTTTAGAGATGTTATATATTACATTGTTTTAGTAACGTCGTAAGTATGGCGTACGGAACTTTCACTGGTTTTTGCTGAAGTTAATATAAATATTGATGAGGTACTTCTATGAAATTAAATAGCTAAAAATACTTACAGCTAATGGTAAGTACTTATTTAAATATTTTTCATTGGCCACTTTAGCAGTATTGCTAATAATAAGAAAAATGCAGGGTGTGTTTCCACAACCAATGTTATGCTTCTAAATTGATTTTAAAAGTCGGCAGTGTCGACTCGGTACTTAGAAACCTATCGCAAAATATCGTCATATTTGGTACAAGTAAGGCAAATGATTTTGGAGTTTCATAATATTCGTACTTCTTAATTATCGTGCCACCACTCGATACATAATTATCTGAGTAAGTTGTAAAAGTTATACTCTCCGCCAGTTTCTTTAAGCTTTAACCTTTTCCACAAGCTACAAGATATTCAAGCATTGCTAATACAGTAAAATGAACTTTGAAAATAGTAAATACATAAAAACCACAGCCCATATTATCCAACATGCTCTTCTTGACAACAGAGGGATGGGCACGGGCGGACGTAGTAACGACCCCGTAGGTGTTTACATCACGTCTCTGGTATCACGTCCCTTAAATAAACCTCTGACTGATGGAGATAATACGATGAAACTTAATAATACAGTGATACGTGATACGATGACACGACTATCACATGATAATCATCTCTCTCTCCACTTCTGTGAAAAGGTAGCCAACAATTGGCCATTCCGCTATTATTATGGTCGAGTGTCTGCCTACGTACTACAACATGATCATCATCATTATCATCATCCTCCCGATCTGCTACCTGTTATTTTTACAATTACATATTATATTCTCTCTTTCACACACACATACACATGTTTAAAAAACAAGGTTTTTTTCGCGTCAGAATAACCAATGGAGATGTCTTGTCAGTCGACCAAACAAAAAAACTCTCTTCACGAACGTATACAACCCCATTACTATATTACCACTTTACCATGAAAAGTATCCTTTTTAAAAAAAAAATTCAACACCAGTGGACGGGCACATACTACTCACAAAAGTACATTGAACACACGAAACGTTGGTATTTTATGGACACAGTTGAAATGGCATAGAAAAAACATGCACGTCAAGTCAACTTACCTCCATTCCATACACACATGCTATATACTTAGGTATCTGTATGAACAATTCTGTGAGGTAAAAAAGGAGAGACTATTTTTTTTTTTTTTTAAATAGTGAAAAAAAATAAATTTTTGAGAGACAAGATAATAAAAAATAATGACTGTGAATAAAGAGAAGGGCAAGTTACGGTTGACTGAGGTGTGAAACGAGAGGTTTGGCAAGGTCTCATGGTTTTTGCACACAGGAAGCTTTTAATATGATTCCCTATCAAACCATAGCGAAAGCATTAATCTCATCTCCTCTTCTCTCTCACACACACAGATACACACACTACACAACATCCACTACTTTTATGTACTCGTTACTTAACTAATGCTCTAGCATCCAACTAAATAAATGCCAAGTACTACTAAAAACACTAAACACCTTCTGAAAAAAAAAATTCTCATGAGCACACGTACAGTATGGTAGAGTGTACAATATTATTTTTGAAGAAGAAAAAAAAGCAAAAATATATATTCAATACATGCGCCGACATCTCATTCACCACCACCACCGACGACACAACTATACCGACAATTCCTCTACACAGCTCTGTTATTTCTCAAGTAGGCAGTGGTAGGGAGTTTTTTTCATAAAGGGAAAAAACTGACAGAAAATTTACATTTGTTTACGAGAAATAATAAAATTGATCCATGTCAGTCCTTAGCAGATAATAACGCAAACGCGTGAAATAATAGGACGCCACGAAGGCAGTGTTAATATAAATGATGCGTTTTCGATTGATGAGGTGAGAATTGGAATGATATCATATTACTTTTTGGCGAGAATGAGAGAGAGAGAGATGGAGAGATCGAAGATGGAGATTAACATGGTGAACTATGTGTATAATATGATATGTAACATTATGTGAGTTTTTTTGCTATAACACGCTTTTATTTTGATTCACTCGATTATGTGGACACAGAGATGGAGGGAATTACCTGAAAATTTGAATACGCACAACAGGACACACTATCGTGCCTACTTATTTTGTTGATTTTCTACTAGCATTGCTCTGCTTTTTTCTTAAACTATTATTATATAAGCTACTTACCTGTTGTCACATTATTTCGTCAAGCAACAAGAGAGAGAGAGAGAGAGAGAGGAACAACGAATCACGAATTTTTCAAGTTGAGAGTATCCTTTATCGCTAGCGACATTATTCAGTGAGTGAAGATGCGAGTATTGATGTGTAACAAACAAATCAACCTCTACTTCAAAAAAAAAAAACTGAGCCGAGTTTGAGTTTCAATGTTTTTTCTTCTTCGTCGTGGGCTTTTGAATTTACTTACGGACAAAAAATAAGTAACTATGTGCGTAGGTATGTAATGTATTATTATATATTATGTAGCATGTTCTGCTTGACAACATCAAGGATATCTTGATCATGATGAGCAGTGAATAGGAACTAGCACAAAAAAGCGAAAAAAAAGTCACTATAGTATGTAGCATTTAAATATTTATTTTAACCAACACTACCTCCTTAAAATAATGCCATGAGAGCGGTTAAAATTATTTGACTTTAAAAATGAACAGGGAGGGATATCATCATACAAGTTAAGACAGAATATGACCATAAAGCAATTTTAGATCTGAACTAGTAAAAATGATAAGACAGATCACACTTGTGTACATGAAAACAAGGTAGGCAGTTATCTTTTATAAAGACAAACTGTTTCCCAAACTTGTTTGATTGGAATCCCTTACTCTCATCCGTTTTGTTTTTGCGTTGCTGTTAGTACTCCACAACAACTTGACAATATGTGTAACCAATTGTAAGACTGCCAACATCGTTTTGGGGTAACCTTAAAACCTTTTGCTGTTC